>OX422215.1:88516600-88597138 GCA_949130495.1 Sambucus nigra | reverse complement strand
AGTTAGGTGATCCACCAGATCTAATCTACAATGATAAAAGACTAAAAAACAAGAACAAAAAGGGAAACAAAGAGAATTGGCCACTCGTCAAGAGACATTGTAGATTCTTAGAGAAACTTTAGTCTTCATAAAATCCCATCTTATAGTAACACAACCCCCCAATTTCCCGTACTTGGAGATAGACCAACCCTGTAAAACGATTTGGATGAAGATGCCAAAGGGGAAGCAACAAAGTTGATTTTCATAATTAATTCTTTGGCGTCCACCAACTTATTTATAGTAGTTCTTCTATTCCTCCCTAACCAAACATTCCACATTAAGGATGACACATGGTGCGAAATATGGCCTGGTCATGGGACAATATTTTCATGCTCATTCGAATGAATCTTTTGCCTGCTCATACTTTGTAATTTTGTTAATGCCAATTGTGTACTTCATCTTGTTTGATTGACCATAAAAAAAATAACGAGGATAACAGAAAATAGGACACTAATTAGGGAACCAATTTGAACTGTTTTATAAGATTTTTAATGACACACACACACACACAGTGGCGGAGCCAGGATTTGGAATTAGTGGGTGCGAAACTGTCTGACGTACCCCGGGGGTTCGGGGGCGGGAGGCCCCGAGGCGATTTTTTTTGGGTTATTTGTACTATTTTAGGCATAAATCTAGTACTAAAGAACATTTCAACAAAAAAAAAACATGCATTAATAATCAATTTCAACACTTAAAACCATTATCAAAATGAAATAGGATAGTTATTACAATGCAACTTTTCTAGACTTCATTTTCTAAAAAAATTGAATGATATGTTCAGTGTTAATATCATTCAACATGTCTCTTTCGATATATTAATCAAACATAATTAATCTAACTTAAATAAGTTATTTAAAATTAATAGAATTAACGAAAAATGATTAATCTAACATAAAAATCAGAATTAATCTAACATAAAATTTGTTGGAAAAAGATTAGCCCATTGATGTTGAAATTTATTATTGAATTTATTTAATAAATTTATTCAGTAAAATTTTAATCACTTTGTATGATTAATCACTTTGTAAATTTCAGTAATAATTTCAGTAATAAAATCAATGTAATGGAGGAGAAAATTTTTAATAATAATTTTTATCTTTAACTAGGGTCCGTAATAATTTTCAGAAATAATTTCAGTAAACTAGGGCTGTTCACATTCGGAAATTTTTTATCTTTAACTCGTTAATGTGTTGTAGACTAACAAATATGTAAATGGAGGAGGGAAAGGGGACTTACCTTTTGTTTTGTTCTTGAATGTAGAGAGAAGACAACTTTGGTTGGGTTGAAAAACTAGGGTCGGCTACTGTTGTATATATATTGACTTAAGTTTCAAAAATGATCAATTTTAACCTTAACATTTAAGTTATTACACACATGTATATATATATATATATATATCCAATGCATGCGTCCGCACCCTCTCGGTTTCATATAGCTCCACCCATGCACACACACACACACACACACACACACACACACATATATATATATATATATATATATATATATATATATATATATATATATATATATATATATATATATATAGTATTGCTTGTTGAAATATAAACTTATTTTTATATTTAATCAACCAATTTCTAAGAAGCATCCTAAGTTAGGTAAGGTATTAGGTAAGGTGTGTTTATTTATTCTTAGTGCTTCATAGTGGCTAAATAAGTGGAAGCAAATTGTGTGGCTTATGAATATGTGGATTAATTTAATTTGAACCACATTGAGTGCATTTGATTTTCCTCTAGTATAAATAGCCATCATCCTTGAGTTCTTAGAATCATCAAACAACAAGGAAGATAATAAGCAAAGCTTATTAGTTGTAATAGAGAGAAGTTAAGTTGTAAGAGTGTTTTCTTCTTTGTAATAATATTTGAGTGCTAAATACAAGATAGTTGTGTGAGTGTCTTTGAAAGCTTATTTCCAACAAAGTGGTATCAGAGCAATTAGAAATTTGTTTCAAAGTATACGCTATAGCATATCAAATTGAAGCTCTCGACGAGACGAATCCAACGCCGCCAGATTCATCCCAATCGGAGGTCTGACGCGCCGCCACGTGTCACCAGAACGTTGCTGCTAAAAAGTGGGTTAACTCACCGAGTTAGCCAAATCATCCGAGTTGGAGCCGAGTTGACTGAGCCGTGAAGCCTGTTTGAGCTGCTTGACCGAGCTGTCGAGCCTTGACCAAAGGCTGATCATTGACCAAAAGTTGACTTTGACCATTGACTTTGACCGTCGACTTTGACTATTGACTTTGACCAGCTTTTTATTTTTTGGGTCCTCGTTGTTCCAAAGGCTTTTGGGCGTTCCAGATCCATCTGCGCAATCAAAATTTCAAAATTCTCACTAGAATTATGGCAAATGGTGGTATGGCATCCTTTCAAGTCCCAATACTCAACAACAACAACTATGATAATTGGAGTATTAAGATAAAGGCACTTTTGGGTGCACACGATGTTTTGGAAGTCGTGGAGAGAGGTTAGAGTGAACCAGAAAATGAAGTTGTCCTAAACCAAACTCAGAAGGAGGGTTTGAAAGACTCAAGAAAGAGAGACAAGAAAGCTCTTTATTTCATCTATCAATCATATGATGATGATGGTTTTGAGAAGATCTCAAGTGCAATCTCCTCTAAGCAAGCATGGGAGAAACTGCAAACTTCTTACAAAGGACCCGAACAAGTGAAGAAAGTTCGTCTTCAAACTTTAAGAGGTGATTTCGAATCTCTACATATGAAAGTGTCCGAGTTTATCTCCGATTATTTTTCAAGAGTCTTAGTTGTTTCAAATTAATTAAAAAGAAATGGCGAGAAGTTAGAAGATGTGACGATCATGGAGAAGATACTCTGCTCGTTAGATCCAAAATTCGAGTACATCGTTACGACGATTGAAGAAACTAAAGACTTGAATGAGTTGATAATCGAACAACTAATGGGGTCATTGCAAGCATACAAAGAGAAGAAGAAGAAGAAGCAAGAGATTGTGGAACAACTTCTTAGGATGGGCACTACAAGAAATTGTACATTTTGATGCGAAAAAAATTGTAGACACATGTTTACATTTCGTTGCTAAAGATATTTGGCAACGATTTTTTTTTCGTAGTAGCGTCGTGGCCAAAGCCTCGTGGCTAAAGGTATATGAGAACGAAAATAAGTTTCGTGGCCAATTGTAAACTTATTGGCAACGAAAAAAATTCGTAGCCTATTGTGCACCTTTGCGCAACGATCTTCTGTCGTTGCTGTTTGTCAAAAAAAATTGTAGAAAATAGTATAATTTCGTGGCAAATTGTCTCCCATATATTCTTAAAAATTCGCGGCTAAATAAATTTTCAGTTTTTGCCACTACTAAAAATCGTTGCAAATAGACTTTTCTAACATATCTGTCCACAAATAAAAATCGTGGCTAATGTTATATATTATTATTTTTTTGTGACTAATGTTATATATTATTATTTTTTGAGTAATATTATTAGCATTTTTAATATTATTTTAACTATTATTACTAGTTTATTTTCTTTCCAAATAGTTATCACAAATGTCATTTTCATAATGACAAATAACTAATAACATTAATACTTTGCGACATTTAACATACTCATCCGCATACTCGAAAAATAATTAAAATGTAAAATCATGTTCACAAAGTACATCTATTTAAAATGCAAAGTGTTATCAACAAATTTAGGCCCCATCTTTGTGCCAAAAATTCCACGAATGTCATAATATCTAATCGCAAAAATGCACCATTTATGTGCCAAAAGTTTCACTTAAAAGGTAAGTCAAAATATCTGATAACAAAGGTTAACAAAACAACCGACACGATGTCTAATAACAAAAATATCACGGTCGGCATAACAATCTCCTAAATTTTCACTTCCATTCGCCGTATCCAAATATGTTTTGCCAATAAGAGTCCTCATCCCTTAATATCTACAATTCATCGTAAAAAATTGTCAGTTAAGTTCTATAAATAAGAATAATAAAATTAATATTTATTACTTGAATAGAAAAAGATCTCTCGAGTGACATACCATTGAACTAAAGATTATGTGGATTGCATTTCTCTCGAAATAAGTAAGGATTGAATGATCTTATCAGATTCAGCTTGCTTAGCTAAAATGGTGTCTATGAGTGCTCGTTGAGAAGACGCCTCCTCTTGTTGTTTCATTGTCTCCTCATAATGAGCTATAAACTCCATCTCTTGAGCTTTTAGGCTCTCCATCAACTCATGTTGAGCTTTAACAGACTCCTTAAGAGCTTCCTCCAAATGTGCATTTTTTTTATTGCAAAGTTATCTTAGAAGTAGTTGATTTGGGACCATGCCCAAGCCCATTAATATACTATAATCTCGTCCCGAGCACACGATCCGCTTCTCGTCTCGGCTCAATAATGGACCACTAAACCAAAATGGGAGATTTGTGAGTGCTGTTAGCACTCACAAATGACCTTTATAATTGTTATTTACCGTCATAATTTAGGGGGTGACAAAAGAAAATTTATAACTCCTAACAGCAGTCACAATTTTTTATAACCCCTATGGGGTTATGACTGGTGACCCCAATTTGTAACTGCTATTCGTAACTGCTCTCAGCTGTCACAAATATGACATTCTTAATTGCCCACAATAGTTACGAATGTTACATTTGTGACTGCTGACAGCAGTTACGGATCATATATTTGTGATTGTTGTTAGCTGTTACAAAATTGATAGTAGTGACAAATTTTTGACTCCTATTAGCAGTTACAAAATTGAATTCGTTAAATGTTGTAAAAGCTATTACAAATATCTTTATATTTTAACAAAATGATGAAATAATGAAAGTAAAATAAATATCATAATAACAAGTCTAAAAATTTTGACAACATTTCATTTATATTTCTCATATTCCAAATATCCAGTACACATAAAACTTGTTTAAACTTAATTTAACATCAAACAACCCCTAAGTGGGCGCCAAGTACAAAATGAACATAGAATAAAAAATAAACTAAAAAAATAACGACACAACACTTCGATGACATGGAATGTCATGAACATGTAACAAATCATTCTAAATCTAGACCAGGAGTCACCACGCAGTGGATACGATTCGTGAAGTCTAGGTATATCAGCCGTGGGGGGTATTGATGCGGTGACATCCTCCCTCGTGTACTCGGAGTATGCCTGTTGAGCAAGTTCAATGGACTCAAATTTTTTGAATACGGCGCCTCGGTATCCATTAACTTGTGCTTGTGTTGCTTGCCACGAAGTGTAAACACCTGGATTTAGGCCTTTGAATACTACGTATGCCGGGTATGCCATGTGTATGCCTGCGAATAATAAAATGTGATTAATATTAAGATTCTTGCATATTTGAAGAAAATTAAGAATATAAAGACATTCACAATTCAACTTAAGGAGGAAGTCTTTTGGAGGAGTTCATTTGACTATAGAGAAGGATAAAGTATTTCTTGAATATTTCAGACTAAATAGACTGCATCTATTTAATGGACTAGGAGGATTTGAAATTATGCTGAGAAGAATAGTTGTTAATGAGGTTTATAACACCGGCAATGATCTTGCTATCCATTTTGCCATATTTAAAAACAAATTTATTTCTACTCACCCAAATCTCTTAACAGATTGCACCAGGAACTAAAATCAATAAGTATCTAATGAAATCTTTGCTTGAGTTTTTGAGCCACCAAGACATAAGGAGCTGATAAAAAGATACCAAGCATAGATGAAAAGTATGACCAAACATTCCTAGCTATAAGACCATCTAGGAACAAGTGATTGAAGTTTTAAGAATTTTTATAACAATATCTACAAATATGAGAAAGTTTGACACCTTTTAATTGAATCAAGTCTTTTAAAAGAACTATCATGTGCATATATTTCCTGATTACTTCCCAAGATGATCTAGTATTATAATCCCCGCTGGTTGAAAGAATCATTATTGTACGATGAAATATCAATTATAAGAGGCCTGTCGTCGATGATACCGTTTCACCCTCTAGTAGCAAATAACCTGTATGAATGATCTATTCCTGGCAGAAGGAGAACCTTTACCTCTGGCTTGTCTAGCACAAGAAGTCTGGTAAGGCTAGTCAATGAAAGCTCTTCACGACCTATCATCCAATTGGTCTCTGAAGGTGAAAGAAGCAAGTTGGACTGGTGGGTGTCCATGATATCCGATGTTGTTAGAGCTACAAATGTTCAGGCAGATTACACCTTTATAACACACCACACTGAATTACAGAACGCTCAGAATGGGTCCTGGGGTGCATAAATAGTTGGAGTGACTGTACCTCATCCATTAGAGCAATTTGTATTATGTGAGACAAATTACGGGAAATGTTCAGATATTTGTAAAGCATTTTGTGAGGAGCACATTATAATTTGTCTTAATGTCATACGATCTAGTGCTTATCCATCCAAAAAACCACATATCGTATAGGGGAAGCAAAATCTCGAAAGGCAAAACTCACAAGCAAATCATATGTTTGAACTCTGAGCCAGCCTTTTGGGACTCTGTAAGAGCTAATACGATACGACGTTGGGTTGCAAAATAAGGGTCACACTTAGATCAATCCATAAAAAATATCATCAGGACTGGGACTAACACATATATAGGCATAGTAGACTCCGCGACAGGAATACCTTCTAGACTGTCACACAATCACAGGGCCAACTTCAACAACCAATATCGCATCCAGGATATACATATCAAGCAATCATATGGGTGACTATTCTCATGGAAATTAAAACTATTCTATGCCTTATGGGCCAGCATTCTTGGTTGGATAGTATTTAATTGGGTTGAAAGAAATATATAAGGATACTAACTCCATCATCCATTTCCACGTGAGATCTGCAGATGTGCCTAAGGTGTACGATGGTGTTATAGATTTATTAAAACCTACCCCCCCACTATCAGATGCTGGGTCAGATATGTCCTAATTCGTCAATTATCGAGACTTGCCACTGAAGGACAACTTTTGGCGCATGGTTGGTGTCTTTTGGCAAAAACCATAATACAACATCACCAGACATGGTCAGATTTGCCTACAACACGCAGCTTCTTGGAAATTCCTTAGTCCATGAGATAATTTTTAGAGAGCAAATATCCCTCAATGTGAGATCCGTTTATCCCCAGAGAACTACTACAATCTCACTTGGGGACATAAGCATGATATGAGTGAAGATGTTTGTCCGGGTGTTATCTGCCCAGATTTCACTCGTGATCCCACCACACATTCATTATCGCACAGAGGACACTAGATTTATCCCTGCTGTAACTGAGGTGGTCGACAAAATATCTGATTTTTCTGGAACCCATTTACCACGGTTCTCATACACCCCAAAAACCTCATGAGGTTGCTCCTATTGGTTCCTAACTCTGTTCAGCGCAACCGTTCTAAATCTCATAAGAGCTTGGTCTTGGGGTTTTGGGGATATAAGCAAATGAATTTTGAAAATTTCATAGGCTATGTCTTCAAATCTGGTAATGAAGAATTAAAAGAGGTTCCAATTATTAATGGTAATATAATTGGAGACTTTAATACTTCTAAAAGTCATATTTATCTCAATGCTCGGTTATTGCAGAATAGAATTATATGTCCAAAACTAGATACTTTCCCCATCACCCACTTTTCAGTGAGCATTAAGATATGACAAGCTTAAAACCCGACCAAATAGAATATAATTTATAAAAAGCATAATGTCCCCAAGGTATTTCATATTAGAAGTCTGGTTATACATCTTCAAATTGGTTATATCAAGACCTCATTTTTCATGAGTTGCACAACTGTTAGGCCAAGAAATAGTTGTAGCAGCCCACTTATTTATATTTCCTGTACATACAAAATTTATAACCCAAGATTGAAGCCTATCTAATGGCCCAATATACCATTTGTATATATAGAAGTTGTATAGCAGAATATGAAGAATCACTGACTTTCTCAATTGATCCCTACCAGCTACGGAGAGAAAATGATATTAATATTCAATCCAACTTCAAACACTACTAATATTCAAAACAGATAGACACTTGATACATTCAAAACAGATTACTAATTGATTCAAAACAGATTACTAATATTGAAAATAGAGTTCAAACACTACTAATTGTTCACTTTGACAATTTGTTCAAATTTCTCAAGACAAATTACGCTGGATCACTTAAGGATAAGACAAAGCAATGGCCAAACCACCCAAGATTTCTCGACATCCTTAATAGTGTCTGCCCCATGACTTCGACGATACAACGGATGATTCTCTTCTCCTGGCTCAACACTACTAACATAAACCTTACGTTCAAATATCACTAATTGATGGCCATGCACCACCGTTCCAATAGCAGCTGAAGCAACAACTTGTCCACTTGCAATCTTTCTCTAATTTGAAAAATCTAATAAATCGACATATGGATCATGTGGAGGATCAGTTAAATCTCCAAAGTTTGGCTCAGTTGAATCTCCAAAGTTTGGCTCAGTTGACGGGTTGGGTAGGAATGTAATCGTGGGGACTTGAATTCGGAACTGGAGTGTAATTACGAGGACTTGGATGTGGGACATGAGTATAATTGAGAGGACTTGGATGCGAGACATGAGTGTAATTTTGAGGACTTGGATTTGGTATTTTCAATCCATTCGATTCAAAAGCACTTAAAAGCATGGTAACAGATGATTTGAGAAATGCCATATCCTCATCATATTTTTTTTCTCGTGTCTTTGCTCTAGTCAACTGTGATACTATAGGAGGAATTGCCTTAAGTTTACTTTTGGACACGGGTCCAACACCATGAGTCGCCCCCTAGTATCTTTTCCTCTAAAGGCAATCAATGCATCTATATCAATACTGTTTTGGCTTGAAGAACCTTGACTACTTCTCAGCTCACTCAATTTTTGTTGCAAAATTATTTATGAATCGATTAAAACCAATGAATGACGAAACTTGAAGGAATTTAATTATTACAACTGAGATTACGAAACTCACCATATCATCAGCTACCTTTGGGTGAAAATCCCCAGTTTTTCGCCTACGACTTTCGAGATACACTTCCGAACGATCAACAGGTCGTTTATTATTAAGCACCTATAAACTAATTTTCCATTAACTATTTGATCAAGACATATAATATATATACACATTAAAATAAGAAAGGGTGTATACCATCTCCTCAGTTTTCTCAGCATACGACATCCGACCAAGACAATGGACGTCAGTCTTTTTAGGCATGTTCACCCGGCCTTGGTGTCGTTGTTTCAATTTTGCCTCAGATGCTTCGCACGAGACGAATTCATTCCACTCACGAACAGGGATATGCTCTTTCTCCGGTACTTGATCCTTCAGTGCTTTTATCCCATCACTGTCCAATCCCTTAAAACAAGTCGAGCGGAGGTTACTTCTAAAAGTCTTCAATTGAATACCAATGGCTTTCATAGACCCCTCCTTCTGGTCGGCCGAAAGATTGAACTCTTTCATGAGCGTATCCCACAAGTCATCCTTTTTTACTTTCCCAACCGTATCCCAACTCTCATATTTTAAGACAATACAAGAATTTAACAAAGACAAGACTCGAGATTTAAAAGGATTCTTACCACCTATTGGCATACCAAATAGGTTAAGGGAAACGTCAGCACGAGAATCAAGGGCAGAATGTTCATCATGACTTGAACTTTCTGGCCATTATGATGGAATTGTATTCTCGGACGCCATTTTCTGCATTTTTATATTTATGCATTAGTTCATATGTTAATACAAGAGTAAGGAAATAATATAAAAAAATATAATATAAGTTATACCTTTTCAACATATTCTAAAAGTTTTGATAATTCAACTATGTCATAAGTTTCATACTTCATCATTTCACATAAAGTTTTTATTGACCATGTTTGCGAAAGTGTGTTGATAATTGCATTTCTGACACTAAACATATTAGGACGTATACCTTCTCTCCTAAGCCGATAATAGATGTTAACTTTGTTATGCATATGTTTTCTTACAGTAGAGTCTGAACACATCCTTATCCTCTTCAGTTGTATCCACAAAGGATGAATTTTTCTTTCTTCGAGTTATAAAAACTCTACTAACTGCATCACATTACTTGGATTGTGTTTTATGAAAACCCTTTCAACTGCTTCATCCCAACTTTGAGGTAGTGTGGGTAAAATTGATTGAAATAAATATGCTTCAGGTATGTTCCACCCATGATCTCGCAAGTAATTGCATTGTTTGATTTTTCGATAGCCATGCCGATAAATTGACGTGTTCTCTATAAAAGACCTGTTTTGAAAATCATTGCATGTATATACGATATATGACATCCTGGAAAAAGTAATAATAAACTTGTCAACAAAAGTCACTATGAATACATGCTACGAAATAATTGAAACATGCTATTATACATAGTTTTTAAGTTAACATTTAAAAAAACATAACATGCCACAATTAAACATGTACTCCTCTAATGCGTTTAATAATTTCTTTAATTCTAGGTTGTCATCCAAAATAGACTGAATCTCGATAGGTGCATCTATATCGTCTACCGATGTAGTCAAGCGCTGAGGAGAATGTAAAAAAACAGACTATGGATCATTGTTTGGGCTCTTTGCATAAAACACTTGCTTTAAGTTTTGGAATGCACAAACGAATGGCTCATCATTAACATTGTCTTTACTCTTCAACTTGGCCAAATCAACCTTCACCATGTGGGTGTCAGGGTCGACCATACATGCATTCTTGTCATCCACTCTCACCCAATCACAGTAAAATACAGGTATGCTGAAAGATATATAATCTAATAGGATAATTTGTTTTATAATCCCATAATACGTCATCTCAGCTTATATCAAGTTTTTATCTTTCGTGCTTGCCCTGAAATGAGTTAATGCTTTATATGAAATTCCGCTGTTTTGTTTCCCAATGAGTTTTAACTCGTGTGTGCTTGAAGAGAACACAAAACCATTGACACGATATTGTCCAAACTCCTTGGCTACAAAACTAGGCTCATTTGCTAGACGTGCAAGCCTCGTCGATACTTCACCAGCTTTCAATAACTGAAACCAAGAAAGTATTTGCATTGTGAATATGTTGCAAAGATATTAAATAAAAGTGAGGTATTACTGTAGTCACCTCGGAAGCTACCCAATGCCTAAAGTCATTGTCTGCGCTCGCGCCTCCCTTCTTCCTCTTGGCATGCCCGCACTCATTATATTGCCTAGGTTAAAACACTAAAAATATTAATTTCTAATGAATATAACATCAAATATATTACATTATCTTACAAAACACTTTAAATAAACTCACATTTTCCATTTATCTATGTCTTCATGCGTCTCGAATACATATCGAGCCACCTGGTTATATTGTGTACTTGTTAGCTTCACTACCTTACCTTACCTTTCCCCAGGGCCTCCTCATCAGTAAACTCTTCTAATTCATCAATAAAGCGTTCACGGCCTCCAATGTTTGGGTTAGGCATATATTCCTTTGCATACAAGGAAGCCTCTTCCATAATGTACTCCTCAGCAATGGACCCCTCAACGTACCGTGTATTCTTAATGTAATCTTTAAAAGTTTTTATTAATCGTTCGAACGGATACATCCATCGGTACCTTACTGGTCCACATAAAAGTGCTTCAATGCACAAATGGACTACAAGGTGGATGCTTATGTCAAAGAATGAGGGAGTAAAGTGCTTCTCCAAAACACATATAGCCTCAGCCAAAGTTTCTTTCGCTGCCATTATGTGCGTCCTGTTGACAACTTTCTCACACAATAGGGAGAAACATAAGCTAATTTGTAGAATGGCCCTTCGAAGATCCTTGTGTTCCAAAAAATAGTGTCCGAACAACAAAGGGATAAGTTGCATTATCACATGCCAATCGTGGGACTTGCACTTTTTCAAATCTTCGTCACAGACAATCCTGCGTAAGTTGGATGAGAAATTAGAAGGGACCTTCAAGCCCTTTAATGTTTATAAGAACATATTTCTTCCTTCAATGCTCAAAGTATAAGATGCAACTAGCATATGCTTTTTCTAGTGTTTGTATATTCTTTCAACCATAATGATCTTTTAATCTTCAAATCACGAAGATCTTCACGGGCTTTTTCTCCATCCTTGGAATGAGAACCACCAATGCATGTGCTTACGAGATGCTCAATAATATTTTTCTCAGCATGCGTTATGTCTATAACATGTCGCACAGGATGTTCCTTCCAGTATGGCAAATCAAACATTATTGATCTCCGCGACCACGCCGTTTTCACATTAACATCCTTTCTTTTATGCTTGTGGTCCAAAATTATGGGGTGTTTCCCCCTCAACTTTTGATCATCCTTTAATGACCTTTCTTCAATTTCCAAACCAGAAAGTCTTGGTGGAGGTGGTCGCGTCTCGGTGCCTTCTGGGAGAAAATTACTTCGTATTGACCTAAATTTGTGACTTTGGGGCAGAAATCTTCGATGACTATAATAAAAAAGTTTACCACTTTTCTTAAGCCAGCTTGCTTCAGTCTCCTCTCCACATATAGGACAATCTAGGTAACCATGTACATTTCTCCCAGATAAGGTCCCATAAGCAGGAAAATTATGAATTGCCCATATCAACATAACTCTCAAAATGAATTCCTCTTTTTTGTACGAGTCGAACGCTCTCACACCTTCAACCCATAACTCATTCAATTCATCTATTAGTGGCGCTAAGAAAACATCAATGTCACTACCCGGTGCTTTTGGACCTGGTATCAACAACGACAAAATTGAAAACTCCTTTCTCATGCACAACGACGAGGGAAAATTTAAAGGCGCCCTAAACACAGGCCATATACTCTTATCTGTGCTCAATTTGCCAAATGGGTTAAATCTATCGGTTGATATTCTGAGGCAAAAGTTGCGTATTTCTGTAGCAAAGTTTGGGTATTGCTGATTTGCAAATTTCCACACAGATGAATCAATCGGATGTTGCATGAGATTCTCACCCACCTCCGCTCGACCATGTCAAGTCATTGCCTCTGCTATCCAAGGTATAGTTCAAAGTCTCTTCAATCGAGGACCTAAAGGGAAATACTTTAACACCTTCTTAGGTGTTTATTATGTACTATCATCTTTTGTTCATATCTAGGTTCCTTACATACAGAACAAGCCCGTTTGTCCTTGTGCTCCTTCTAGTATAAAATGCATTCATACTTGCAGCAATGAATTGATTTGTATTTCATACCCAAACCTTTCAAATTACCCTTCATGATTGGATAATTGACTGGCAGTGTATTTTCTTTGGGGAGAAAATCTTTTGCCCCGAGGAGTATTGTCGTCACACTTTTTCCCGACAAGCCAAATTTGCTCTTTAAGTTGTGCAACCCAACCATGGCATATAAATTTGTGTTATTGGGGTTGGGGTTATGTTATAATGGTGTTGTGGCTGCTGATTTTAACCGTATATAATCCTTAACTTGGTCCGTATCATTGCTAACATGATCCTCACATCCTAAAGCATTCCCTCTACTATCTTATTTTTCTTGTGCTGCGTGCACTTCATACGTATTGATGATGATTGATATACCCGTTTATATCCTCGACCTGGCTGACGATAACCTCCATACGGACGACCCTACGAGGGGCCGACCCCCCATCAGGCTCCATACGACCCCTCAGAGGGGCCGACCCTTCACCATGCTCCAGACGACCCTACGAGGGGCCGACCCTTTACCAGGCTCCAGACGACCCTACGAGGGGCCGACCTTTCACCAGGCTCCAGACGACCCTATGAGGGGCTAACAGTAAGAGGCCGGAATTGGGCTAGGCTCACTGCTAGAAGAAACTTTGCCCTCGGCCTCGTCTCATAGGCTGAGGGTGACATCATGACAGCGCGTGGTTTGGGAGACGCGTGGAACAGTGCGCGTGAGGCTCACATGGCACGTGGAAGACCGTTATAACCAAATCACACCCTCACGTGAGGGAATATTATGTCATCATTTGGCATCTACAGGTGTCAACAGGGGATTGGCTAGATCATCATTCACATGCACCATGCATACTTGGGGGGTACACTACACCCCCCAAGACCTATATATACTTGTCACCTACAACCCTACAGGGGATCGATCCATTAACGGTAGCCCTAGCTAAAACTCTGCTGGTACACACAGTAGAGAGAGAGAGAGGGGGGGTTATGTGCATTGTATCCCAGGCCATTAGTGCCCAAACTTTGTGGATCACACACTCACAGTGGATGTAGGCCAAATTGGCTTAACCACTATACATCATTATCTTATCTCCTCTTATACTCATCCCATTCTACATACTTATACACTTACACAACTCTATGGCTGCCATGGCTGCTACTGTTTGAGTTCACTATCACTTATCCGGTGGTGCTAAATATTAGCATCATCAGTTTGGCGCCGTCTGTGGGAACGAGAAGACATCTCTTCCTTTGTACAGCTTGACCTCACTGGGCACTCTGGTGGTGAACCAACACTCCCCCTGAGAGGAGGTGTTTCACCATTGAAAGAGACCCACTAGGGTTCCCAAGCTCACCAGTTTTTTCTTCAGTTCAACTTTTTATCGCCATTTGCAGCCTTCAATTCTTCAAGTCTTAGCAACGTTTTTTGCTCTCTTTATCAGGTACTCTCTTTTGCCTTCATTTCTATTTGTTTTTTAGGGTTATGGGGCTGCATTTTCTTTAGGTTGTGCCATAACCTTTTCCGGCGTCTTCTCCGGCAACTGGTTCTTAGGTGTTCTTGACAGAAACCATTGAGTTCCTTTGTTTTGATCCAAAAGTCCAACCTGGTCAATTTCCCATTTGTTTGTAGCTAAGTTAGCTAAGTTTAGTGTAATTTCTCCAAGTGTAGAGTCTTCCCTTTAATGCTTAGGAGGCTTTATAGCTTAATATCTGAGTTCCCATCCTTGAGAGAGAAACTCTTTGCCGAGATCAGACGAATAGAGGAAGAGGAAGAGAGGATACGAGGGGCCGACCCTAACTGGGTACAACCCATCTTTCCCGTTCCTCTTGCCACCATAAAACCATTTGAACCGTCTGAGTCTTGTGGGTCGTCCGCTCGTCCAGCCGAGACTCCCAAACCAAGTGAGATGGACGAGAGAGCATCCTCGCCAACTGGTGCTGAAACTTCTGGTAGGAGGGAGATGTCTGACCTAAGCCCAGGACGAGAGGCTGAGGGTGCGGTCCCCTCTGAGGCTGTCCCCGTGTCAACCCTGTCTCCCCATGCCTTCCAAGTGGATTTTCCATAGGGCCCTCCGGCCGAGGGGGAGGGGACTGAGGACGAGGATGATGACACAGATGACGAAGTTGATACCTCCCATGCCTCGTCCTTTATCTCCTCTGTTAGGGATCGCGACCTCCTGATATGGAGGCACGCCTATGGAGTGCCTCTCAGCATAACTATGAGGGTTCCCTCTGAGTCTAAGAGGGTTTTTGATTGTGGAGAGGGAGAGGTTGCAGTTTATAAACAAATGCTCAAGGTTGGAGTTAGATTCCCTCTGCATGCTGCCATTGTAGACATCCTTTCTGCCCTTGGTGTTGTTCCCTCTCAACTTCCCCCCAACTCCTGGGGGACGATCCTGGGATATATTTCCTTGTGGAAGAATGCCTTCACCGACGAGCCCTCTGTTGACCTATTTTTGGGTTGTTACAACATTACCTCTTCGTCCAAACAGCCTGGATATTATCATCTGGGGGCAAGGAGGTCTGAGAAGAAACTCCTCCATGTGGCGTAAACTTCCAACCATGATTGGAAAAAGAGGTTTGTCTTCATCTCCGGGGAGTGGGAGCCCATTGCCGATAGTCTGAGGGTCCCCAGGAAGTGGTCTAACCCCTCCATGAAGGCCAGATCAGACCCTGGACTTAGCCTGGAGGAGAAGGACATTGTTGATTACCTGAGAGGACGAGGGAGAGAGGGTGAACTTCCCAAATTTGAAGACTTGATGACCCCTCGGTTCCTCAAAGAAGCTGGTCTGAGGGTCGTCCCTCTGACAGAACTATGTGAGTTACACTGCATATTTTCCATTCTTTACTTATTTTTGAAGTGTTTTCTCTTTATCTCTGCATTTTTCTGACGTGTCGTCTTCTTATCAGGTCGTCCTGCAGGTATATCGGATTATCTTTGGGAAATGACTGCTCCCAGCTTACTATCTGGACTGGCCAAGAAGAAGGGGAAGGAGCCTCAGCAGGCTCTGAGGAAGACAAAGGCCGCTGGGCCGACGGTGGTGGAGCCGACCACTGACAGCAATAAAAGGAAGGAGCCTGAGGCCCCTGTTGACCCTCGGCCTGATTTTCGGACGAGGGCTAGGGTCGAAGCCTCTGAGGGGACGACCTCTTCGTCTAGTATGGGGCTTTCTGGTCTCAGAACCTGGCGCATCTGAGAGCCGAGCCCTCGTCGCTCATTACAAATCTGAGGGCAGCCAAGGCCTCGATGTTCTCTGCACCCTCGGCTGCTGACTACGACTTCTTGTCAAAGATGCCTCCAGCCAAAGTGTACGACTATGGTCTTCACTCCCTTGCACATGTATTGGTTCTGACCCACATCTTAAATTTCATTCTTTCACCAACTGTTTCATAGGCCCCTCTTGACATCTGTTTATTCTTTTTTTTGTAGTCTGTTTGTGCCCTCACCTCAGCCACCAAATGGATGGCCGAGAATCAGATGAAGTTCCATGAGGCCGAAAGGGCTATTCAGCATGAGGCTGACTTGCAGACAGAGCTCCAAACTGCGAGGGATGAACTGGAGAGTGCTAGGACTGAGCATGCTAGGGTCCTAGATGAGCTGACGAGGCAGCACGATGTCGACCTGCAGGACAAGGACTTGCTCATCAAGGATAGGGACTCGTCTCTGATCAACCTGGAGGCCCAGCACAAGACTGATCTCGAAGAAGCTGTCAGAAAAAACGAGGCCGATGCCGTTGAGGCTTACAAGGCTTCTGAAGAGTTTCAGGGCTTCAGCCTTGAATATCTGGAGAGGGGGATCAGGACGGCCTGTCGATGGGTCGTCCTCAGATTTGGCGACGTCGTCTCCTTGGTCCTCCCTTCGATTGAGGCAGTTGGATTGGACGACCCCCTAATCGCCGAGGCTCTATCCCAAGTAGAATCCCAAGTGCAGGTTGAGGGGGTCGGCACATCTGAGGGTCGGCCGGCTATGGTTGTTGAAGAGACCCCTTTGGTGGATCTTGAGGCTCTGCCCTCTGATATTGTCCCTTAGGGTGGCTGTCTGTAGCCCATACCCTCATAGTGTACCTATTATTTTTGTGCTCTGTTTTGTAAAACACTGATATTTTGTATAACACTTTAATCAATATCATCATCTTCTTCTACTGTCTTCCATATTTACTTCTTTTTATGGTTTGCTCTTTGTTGGTTTGCTATCTTTGTTAATGCCACTAACCTTTCCCTCGTCTTTCTTGAGGACAGTGGTGGGGTCGTCCCCTCCACTGGCCCTCATTATAGTCGAGGGTTCAACTTACCAAATTAATGGTTTTTAACAATGTCTACCCTCGTCTTTCTTGAGGACAGTGGTGGGGTCGTCCCCTCCACTGGCCCTCATTATAGCCGAGGGATTAACTTACCAAATTAATGGTTTTTACAAAGTCTACCCTCGTCTTTCTTGAGGACAGTGGTGGGGCTGTCCCCTCCACTGGCCCTCATTATAGCCGATGGTTCAACTTACCAAATTAATGGTTTTTAACAAAGTCTACCCTCGTCTTTCTTGAGGACAGTGGTGGAGTCGTCCCCTCCACTGGCCCTCATTATAGTCGAGGGTTCAACTTACCAAATTAATGGTTTTTACAAAGTCTACCCTCGTCTTTCTTGAGGACAGTGGTGGGGTTGTACCCTCCACTAGCCCTCATTATATCCTAGGGTTCAACTTACCAAATTAATGGTTTTTTTAACAATGTCCACCCTCGTCTTTCTTGAGGATAGTGGTGGGGTCGTCCCCTCCACTGGTCCTCATTATAGCTGAGGGTGGTTCTCTGTAGATGTTTCCATGCGTGCTAGAACAGATAACCACAGGATGAGGGAAACACTGATGTTTCTCATTAATTTTCCAAAGTGTTCTATTGAAGCAACTCTCATTACAATTATGGCCTTTCAAGACCTTACAACACTACTGATAGTATTTCTTCAAATGGTCTGCATTCCAGGGATTGGAAAAAGGTTCCCCTTCTAGGTTTTCTAGTCTATAGGTCCCAGGGACAACTTCATCGATGACCCTATATGGACCATGCCAATTAGGATGGAGATTGTTGGGCTTTTGCCAAGTCTTCTTGAGGACCAAGTCCCCCACATCAATAGGCCTCTGTTTCACCCTATGATTGTAAAACCTCGCGGTCCTCTGCTGGTATGCGGCCTGCCTTAACTCCGCGTCTTCCCTCCTTTCCTCAATCAGGTCCAAGTCGAGTCTCCTCTCTTCCTCATTTCCCTGGGGGTCGTACATTTGGACCCTATGAGTAGGAAACTCGACTTCGGTGGGGATGACGGCTTCTGATCCATAAGCTAGCATGAATGGGGTCTCCCCGGTAGAGGTCCTCACTGTCGTCCTGTATGCCCACAACACTGCATATAACTCTTCGACCCATCTTCCTTTTTCCTCCTCAAGCCTCTTCCTAATTCCATCTAGGATTTTCCTGTTCGTAACTTCGGTTTGCCCATTGGCCTGAGGTCGGCCTGGGGTGGAGAAAAATTGTTTCATATTTACCCTCTCACAATACTTATGCAGAGTGGCATTCTTGAACTGCATCCCGTTATCTGAAATGAGGGTATTGGGCAGACCATATCTGCATATCACATTTTTCCAGATGAACTGGAAGGTCTTCTGCTCTGTAATTGTGACCATCGGTTCGGCCTCTACCCACTTTGAGAAGTAGTCAATCGCTACAATGAGGAACCGATAGTTATTGACTGCTCTTGGTAAGGGCCCTACCAGGTCAATCCCCCACACTGCGAACGACCACGGAGATGTAATGGAGGTAAGAGGCTGATGGGGTTGATGAGGGATGGTAGCAAATCTTTGGCATTTATCACACTTTCTTACGTATGCTGCGGCGTCTTTCCCCAAGGTCGGCCACCAGTAGCCTTGGGTGATCACCCTCTTCGCTAAGGATCTTCCCCCGATGTGCCTTGAGCACGATCCTTCGTGCACATCTTGCAAAATGGAAGGGACTTTTGAGGGATGCACACACCTAAGTAAGGGGAGCAAAAACCCCTTTTTGTACAAGGTGTCTCCGATGACAGTGAATTTTGCAGCCCTGTACCTCAGCTTCTTCCTTTCCTGCCTTGCTTCTGGCATCTCACCCTCTTTAATGTATCTGATCAGGGGGTCCATCCATGAAGCTTCTTGAGAAACATTTAGGCAATTACTGAGTGTTCCCTCAGCGCCCTCAATAGTTGGCTGAAGCAAAATTTCCACTGGGACCGTCCTCCTGATGTCTGTCCTAGTTGCCGAGGCCAATCTCGCAAGGGCATCAGCACGGTCGTTGTCGAGCCTAGGTATCCTCTTTAATTTTACTTCTCTGAAGCCTTTCAGTAGTGACCTCACCTTCTCGAGGTATCTATCCATCCTCTCTTCCTTAGCCTCGTAGGCCCCTAGTATCTGATTCACCACTAGCCTTGAATCACTATGGACCAGAATCTGGCCGACACTAAGAGACTTGGCCAAGGAGAGGCCTGCTACTAAGGCCTCATATTCAGGCTCGTTGTTGGAGGCTTTGAAGTTGAACCTCAGGGCGTATTCAACGTCTGTGCCATCGGGTGCTGATAGTATCAGTCCAGCCCCACTTCCACTGTCACAGGAGGACCTGTCAACGAAGAGGATCCACAGAGTCTTTCCCTCTGAAAAATTTCCCTCAGAGAGGGACCCCTGTCTAAAGATGTATTTTCCCTCTTCGTTTTCAGTCGCTTTCTTTCTAGCAGTGCTTGTCTCGGCCCTATCTGCGGGTGTGTCGGCAGGTCTGTCTTCTGTATCCGTCTTCCCGAGGGTCTCACCTTCGACCTCATCATCTTCCCAAGTGAACTCAGCCACGAAGTCTGCCAATGCCTGCCCCTTAATAGCAGTCCTGGGTTGATACACAATGTCAAACTCCCCCAGCTCTATAGCCCAGGCCATCAACCTACCTGATTTTTCTGGCTTGTGTAGGACCTGCCTAAGAGGAGAGTCGGTGAGGATGACCATTGTATGGGACTGGAAGTACGACTTCATCTTCCTCGAGGCATGGATCAAGGCGTAGGCCAACTTCTCCATCCTCAGGTATCTTTGCTCTGCCCCCTGGAGTGCCTTGCTGTTAAAATACACAGGCTTCTCTATTCTGTCTTCGTCTCTCACAATGGCTGCGCTGATGGCCGACTCTGAGACGGCGAGGTACACGTAAAGTCGTTCACCCTGCACGGGTCGTGACAGCAGCAAGGGAGACCCTAAGTATGATTTTAGCTCCTTGAAAGCCTCATCACACTCTTCACTCCATTCAAAGGCCTTCCTGAGGATCTTGAAGAATGGTAAACACCTGTCTGTGGCCCTTGACACAAATCTGTTCAGGGCAGCCACTCTCCATGTCAGCCTCTGAACGTCTTTAATGGATTTGGGGGTCTTCATCTCAATAAGGGCCTTTATCTTTTCAGGATTGGCCTCGATGCCTCTTTGGTTGACAATGAACCCCAAGAACTTCCCCGCTCCGACCCCGAAGACACACTTGGTTGGATTAAGCTTCATCTGGTACTTATCCATCGTATTAAAGGTCCTCTCCAGGTCTGCCACATGATCCTCTGCCTTCAAACTCTTGGTCAACATGTCATCCTCGTAGACCTCCATAGACTTCCCAATTTGGTCTTCGAACATTTTATTTAGGAGGCGCTGGTACGTTTCCCCTGCAGTTTTTAAACCAAAGGGCATGACCCTATAGCAGTATGTCCCCTTGTCAGTGATGAAGGCAGTCCTCTCCGAGTCTTCAGGGTTCATGAAGATCTGGTTGTACCCTGAGTAGGCATCAATAAAACTCATGAGCTCATGGCCTGCAGTAGCGTCTACCATCTGGTCAATGCGGGGGAGACGGAAGCTGTCTTTGGGGCAGTGCTTGTTGAGATCTGTGAAGTCCACACACATTCGCCACTTCCCGTTGGCCTTTGGGACAATGACTGCATTGGATAACCATTCAGGGTAGATGACCTCTCTGATAAATTCAGCGTCTTCTAATTTTTTGGCCTCATCCCTGATGACCTCGTACTTCTCTCTAGAGTAAATCCTCCTCTTCTGCTTTACCGGCTTCACTCCATCTACCACATTGAGCTTGTGGCACATGATTTCAGGGTCGATCCCCGACATATCTACATGACTCCACGCGAAGACGCTTCGTCTTCTCCTCAACAGTTTGATGAGGTCTTCCTTGATATTGGGCTTCAGATACTTGCCAACTTGGACGGTTTTTCCCGGGTCATCCTCATCGAGGATGATGGGTTCTACCTCCTCGACGGCCTCTCCTTTTTTGTGCTTCGTCTCGTCCCTGGGGTCTAGGGTATCAATGTTGTAAGTGGGTGTAGCCCTCTTGTGTGCCTCCCTTTCTTCAGCGGAGTTGTAGTAACATTCTCTCGCTGCTGGTCTCACTGAACTTCCCCCACCCCGTAAGGGGTTAGAAATTTGATCATCTGATGGACCGTAGACGGCACGACTTCAAACCCCTTGAGGTCCACATGCCCCAGTATGATGTTGTAGGCCGAAAACACCTGCTCATCCATCACAAAGAAACTGACCTTCTTGGTGAGCCATCTCGGCCACTCGTCCCCCATCCTCACATCGGCCTCATATACCCCAAGGGGGTGAACCTTTTCCCCACTGAACCCAATCAATGGATGATGGTAGGGGACGAGTCTAGCACGGATGAGACCCAGGGCTTTGAAGCATGGCCAAAACATCACATCTGCAGAACTACCCCCATCTACCAAGATCCTCGGCACCTCACATCCGTGCACCCTGGTAGTGATGACGAGAGGATCATCGTGTGGGGCCAAGAGGTCTCTGAAGTCCATTCTTGAAAATCCCACTATCAGTGTGTCCATATCAACCTTCTTCCTTTTTTCTGACTTGACCTCCAGGGAGGTCGCGTGTACCGTCTTCGTCACTGCCTTGCCTCAGCCACATAGGCCTTCCTGTCGGCGACCTCAGACCCTCCTCCTGCAAGACCCCCGGAGATCATTCCCACTCCGAGCGAGATCATATTAAGCCTCTTGACAGGGTCGTGGTCATCTCTCGGCGGGAGGTCAGGGTCGTCCTCATCATCAGAAGAGTCGTCCCCCCTTTTTTGAGGACCTTCTCTGCATGCATCGCCTCGCTTCTTTCTGGGGTCGTCCCCTCGGCCCCTCTTGAAGTCACCTTTGTCGACGTACTTTCTGAGCTTCCCTTCTTTCAGCATTTTCTCAATCTCGTCTTTCAGAGCAAAGCATTTGTCCGTTACGTGGTCATGGTCTTGGTGAAACTCACACCACAGGTTTTTATTCCTCTTGCTGGGGGCTGCCCTCAGCTTCTCAGGCCACTTCAGATATCGGTCACTCTTAATCTCATTGAGAATATGTTCACAACTGACCGTCAGAGGGGTGTACCCCGCGAACTTGTCATCCGAGGACCTCTTCTTCCCCTCCTTGTTCTTCTTAGGGTATTTACTCCCACTAGCACCTCCTCTTTCGTCTTCATATTTTGCAACCATCGCTTCTTCGATGTTCATCACCTTTCCTGCTGTCGACAACAGTTCGGCCATCGTCCTCGGAGGGTCTTCAGCAAGCTTCCATAACAGCTTCCCCTTTTGGAGTCCTCCAATCAGGGCTGTCATAGCTATGCTCTCCTCATAGTCTTCCACCTCCAGCTTCTCCTTATTGAATCTGGCTATATAGTCCCTCAGACTCTCACTCTTCCCCTACTTAACATAGAGCAGGTGGGTGGTCTTCTTCTGTGGCCTCACCCTAAAGTAGAAATTATGGATGAACAGGTCTGCCAACTGCTTAAAGTTTCCAATGGAATTTTTTGGAAGAGACGTGTACCAGACATGCGCAGCCCCTGTCAAGGTACCAGAGAAGGCACGACACCTCATCTCATCTGAGATAGAGTATATGTCTACTGCTGACTGATACATCTTCACATGGTGGATGGGGTTGGTGCTCCCGTCATACCTTGGCGTGACCACGGGTGGCTTGAACTTTGATGGCGTGGGGAAGTTGACTATCTTTGCCACAAAGGGTGAGCCTATGGTGTACCCCCTCTGAAGATGGTCTCGGCTCTTCAGTATATCATCGATCTTATCCTCTAACCGTTGTATTGAGTCATTCCAGGGCCTCATAGGGTCGGCCTGGCCGATGTTATCCCCTGCCGCCTCTCCGAGGTGGACGAAGGGTTCTGCTGCAGCAGGCCTGTGTCGGCTGTTCACTTCCATTTGGCCGTCATCTCGTCCTCTTGGCCGGCCATCTGCTTCCTCCCCCTGGATCTTGCAGCACTTCTTGGCTTGGATAACTGTTCTCGCAGGTCAGTTACTGGGCCTAGACTCTCAAAGGCCGATCCCCTGCTCAAGCGATCAAAAGCAGAGCCTCTTGGGCGATCATCAGGGTTTGGTCTCCCGCATTTTCCCCTACTGTCCTGGAGGGGTCACACAGTATTGTTGGAGACCTTGTAAGGTTCCCAGTACTATATAGGAGCCTCCTCACCCTCCAGATCTCCATACCTATCCTCAGGGCAAGGGTTTTCTTGCCTCCCCAGGCGTAGACGTCGGGGGTCAGCAACATCCCTACGCCGCTAAGGGGGTGGCAGGTCTTTGCGTGGTGCCTGGGGTGGTCCCCTGGCCACATGCTGCCCTGGAGCTGCTGCCGGAGTAATCATCTCAGGTGAAACTCCTGGTGCTCTTAGTATGTTCTGGCTTAGAGCTGTGAACTGCTCTTGCATCATCCGCTGGCTTGCTGCCAGAGACTTTAGGGCTTCCGCCACATCAGCCATCTCAGACTGAGGCGGCGACTGACTAGAACTGGGTCTTCCCCCCTCATCCGGCGGGGGAAGTGGTGGTGGTGGCATCTCAGGTACCATGTGCTTGAGCTATGAAAAGTTGAACTGAAGAAAAAACTGGTGAGCTTGGGAACCCTAGTGGGTCTCTTTCAATGGTGAAACAGCTCCTCTCCGGGGGAGTGTTGGTTCACCACCAGAGTGCCCAGTGAGGTCAAGCTGTACAAAGGAAGAGATGTCTTCTCGTTCCGACAAACGGCGTCAAACTGATGATGCTAAGATTTAGCACCACCGGATAAGTGATAGTGAGCTCAAACAGTAGCATCCATGGCAGCCAAAGAGTTGTGTAAGTGTATAAGTATGTAGAAGGGGATGAGTATAAGAGGAGATAAGACAATGATGTATAGTGGTTCAGTCAATTTGGCCTACATCCACTGTGAGTGTGTGATCCACTAAGTATGGGCACTAACGGCCTGGGATATAATGCACATAACCCTCTCTCTCTCTACTGTGTGTACCAGCAGAGTTTTAGCTAGGGCTATAGTTAATGGATCGATCCCCTGTAGGGTTGTAGGTGACAAGTATATATAGGTCTTGGGGGGTGTAGTGTACCCCCAAGTATGCATGGTGCATGTGAATGATGATCTAGCCAATCCCCTGTTGACACCTGTAGATGCCAAATGATGACATAATATTCCCTCACGTGAGGGTGTGATTTGGTTATAACAGTCTTCCACGTGCCATGTGAGCCTCACGCGCACTGTTCCACGCGTCTCCCAAACCACGCACTGTCATGATGTCACCCTCGGCCTATGAGCCGAAGCCGAGGGCAAAGTTTCTTCTAGTAGTGAGCCTGGCCCAATTCTGGCCTCATACTGTCGGCCCCTCGTAGGGTCGTCTGGAGCCTGGTGAAGGGTCGGCCCCTCGTAGGGTCGTCTGGAGCCTGGTAAAGGGTCGTCCCCTCGTAGGGTCGTCTGGATCCTAGTAAAGGGTCGGCCCCTCGTAGGGTCGTCTGGAGCATGGTGAAGGGTCGGCCCCTCTGAGGGGTCGTATGGAGCCTGGTGGGGGGTCGGCCCCTCGTAGGGTCGTCCGTATGGAGGTTATCGTCAGCCAGGCCGAGGATATAAACGGGTATATCACGTATCATTTATGAGATCATTTAACCTAACATGTACTAACGGGTCACCATTTGTGTGAACGATTTCATTGACAAGTATTTCTTCTGGAATATACTTAAATTCCCTCTCCCCATGGAAATGCCAAAACGTGTAGTCAGCTTGCATACCCCAATGAAACAATGTACTTTTACATTTACCCCTTTCAAGCATTTCCCATTTTTACAACGATTGCACGAGCATGGGATAATATTAGTTTCGAGATTCTTCGTTGCATAATTCACAAAGTCTTTAACCCCATTAACGTACATTTGCCCCACTCTACAACTTTCACCCATCCACTCTTTATATTGTGGAAATCCCATTAATTCTACAATACAAACAAATAGAAACTCAGTAAATTAGAAAACTAAATGAAGTTTGAGCTGATATTTAGAACATAATCTTTGGCTTATCATTGCATTAAAACTCACAGGAAAACCCGACCAAGCACAAAACGTCAAAACTTCAACGAGCACAAAACAATGGTTATTTAATTAATTTTTAGATAAAATAAATATGAATAGTATAAAATGATTATTGAAAAAAATCTAACATATTTCCAAACAAGATAATATTCAAAAAACGAAAGAGGTTAAACGATGTGTAGATATACTCACAACAAAAAAATCAGATTTGATTATATTTTGTCTAGAGAACGTTGATCACAGAGATCGGGCAAAACTCATAATATTAAAAATCCATTTGATTATATTTTGTCAAAAAAATATAATGTCTAGAGTTTTTGAATAATATTTTGTCAAAAAAATAACCTCAATACAATTTCTAGGGCTTATTAACATAAAATACAATTTGTATATAGATACACTCATAAACACACATATAAACATAAATCTATACATACACATACATACACA
Source organism: Sambucus nigra (assembly GCA_949130495.1). Classification (NCBI taxonomy): domain Eukaryota; kingdom Viridiplantae; phylum Streptophyta; class Magnoliopsida; order Dipsacales; family Adoxaceae; genus Sambucus; species Sambucus nigra. The sequence goes on along the minus strand of OX422215.1, from coordinate 88,571,102 downwards.
CACATGTAAACATAAATCTATACATACACATACATACACACATATAAACAGAAATCTCTACATGCACACAAATATACACACATACCCACACATAATAAGAATCGAAATGCGCACACACAAAGTGCTTTAGATAGAAATTAGGGCTTTAGACAGCAAAAATACCCAAAAATATACCTTCACAGTTAAGAAAAAGTCTTTAATTCTGGGTTTGATTCACCGATCGAAATGCGCACACACCCAGCTTCTTCACCAATTGAAATGCGCACACACCCAATAAGAAGAGGGCGAAATGAAAGAGAGAAGAGGTTTATGAGATCGAAATGCTTTAGATAGAGGTTTTGGAAAATGAAAAAGAGAGAAGAGGGCGGGAGCTCTTCAATTACAGATAGAGGGAAATTAAAGTAGGTGAAAAATTTTGTGACCGCTAATAGTAGTCACAAATTGAGTCTAAGATCAAAATTTGTGACTGCTGGGAGCGGTTACAAATTTATGACTGCCAATAGCAGTTACAAATTAAGTCTTAGACCAAAATTTGTGACCGCTAATAGCAGTTACAAATTTGTGACTGCTAATAGCGGTCATAAATTAAGTCTAAGACTAAAATTTGTAACTCCTCATAGCAGTTATAATTTCGTGACTGCTGATAAGAGTCATAACTTATGTCTACTAATAAACTTGTGAGTGCTTGGGACAGTTATAAATTTGTGACTGCTTATAGAAGTCACAAATTAATTATATGGTAACATTTGTGACTCCCATTAGCGGTAACAAACTAATTGACTCAAAAAAAAATTAACCAATTAATTTTATCACCCCTAATGGCAGTCACAAATAATTTTGTGACTGCTCCTGGGAGTGACTAGTTTGTCACCCCTATTGGCAGTCACAAAAAGGCAGTCACAAAATTAACATTTTGGTGTAGTGGAAAATCCTCAAATACAGACTCAAACTCAAGGTTTTTCATATCTTCCTGAGTAAAAGAAATATATAATTAGCATCTAAACATATTCAAATAAATTTAAATATTTTATACCTAAAAAAATCGGCATACTTTTCTTTGTTTTAAATGAAAACCAATATGTTCAAAATTAATCTTTCCCTCTCCTACAACAAATATAACTCAACATAGCCTCTAATAAAATATTTTATAATTTAAAAAAATCGGCAAAATTTCCTTTGTTTTTACATTAAAACCAACCTATTCAATCCATTTAAAAATCAACTTCAACACAATAATCCACCATACTTAATCTCAGCTTCCAAATCAACAAATAAAACTCAACCTACTTAACATCCGCCTCCAATAACCAAACATACTTACCCCGATAGAGCGCGGCATAAAATAAATCTCAATTTTACTTACATAGATTTCTTGGCTTCGGGAGACATCCAATTCCCATTTTTACATAGATCATTTCGGTTTCAGGAGATGTCCAGGCTTTTGTGCACCAATCCCAACCAAAGATCTAAAACATACACAAGGCACAAGTAAAGATGAATACAAACAGATTTAACATAATTACAATTCATAACCAAACAAATCCCAAATAATTGTACGGTCTAGTTATGCGACTCTTAACAAATTTTTGAATAAAATTTAGTCCCCGATAAGGAAAAATTATAACAATGCTGGTACAATGAGTAGTTGAAGAGAAGGAAACTGGCACAGCAGCAAAATTAAGAAGCACACTTCTAACTGGACAAACCAATTTGTATCGAATATGTATCTGATATTTATATCTCGTGGACATTCTCAGTCATGCATTCTAAGATTTTTTCATGCATCTGTAATTTGAATATGAAATTATTCATTTTGAACATGTGCTGACATTTCATAAATACTCGCAAAATGTGACCAACATTTAGTTCAAACTAAAGTACCACAAATAGATAATGTATGCTTGGCTAAACCATGAGCAACGTCTTTTCACTCTTTGGGAGTGTATTTAAATAGGGATCATTGAACCTAGAGGATAATTTATTTATGTCGTGAACAACAATGCAGCTGACAAACTGGGGATATTATTGATCTGATGAATAACCATTAATGTGTCTGATTCCACCTCCTTCATAGAAATTTGTAGAATGTCCAGCTGATGCAATGCCTCTCCAATGGCTATAGCTTCCGCAACCTCAATATTTGTCAAAAGATGAATCTTAATGACCATAACAAACAGTATATTCCCTTTTGAATCTCTATTAACAACCCCTAAACTAGTAAAAGCTCATTATTGTATCTATTGCAGCGTCCGTGTTGGGCTTTAAAGTGATACCTAATGCTTTTCCCCATCTCATATTTGAAGTTTCCAAAATATTCCTTGAAGGTTTGAAATCAGAGTTTTTTCATTAAAATTTTCAAGACGTATGACTATTAGAAAGGTTTTGTTACAGCAAAATGAAGACATTTTGATTAATGTTACCATGTATCCCCTACCCCTAGTATCACGTTCCAGATCTCGCATACAGTTTTAGGGATTATAATCATGTAACCTCTATTATAAGAGTCACATCTTTCCCAGCTTGACTTGGTTCAGCTACATCTGAATTCTCTTCTGGACTACTTTCTCTACTACCTGATAATATGCATATTGATCACAACTAATGGAAGGATAGAAGTTTTTATCTTCACTTGGGACTATAACTACTAATGATATATTATACTGAGCACAGAAAAAGAAGAATTTCAAAAGATAGGAAAATAATTAAATATGAGAGACTTATATCAAATGTCAAATAAGATTTACACAAGACTGCAAATGAAAGTTAAAAAATAGATCAAGTAATTAATTACCTGAAGTTTGATCTCTCATTGCTATTATTCAAAGGCATGCGACTTTTTCTGGGTAACAAGTTAATCTTTCAAAGAGCCTTATTGTTCTATCAAAGCACATATCCATCAATAAAGAAATTGACTATCTACTGTTAATATGCAGTTTATTGCACATTGTATCTTATAATTTACATATCTTATAATAGCGCGTTGAACGTAGCTCGTATCGTTCTCTCTGGTAGAGATGTTATTGATCACATCAATAGTCATTCTAATGAATAGGTCGTTATCCAACCTGTCTGCAACTTCCTGCTAACGGTTAACGATATCAATCCCGTTTTCTCAACTATCACAACATCAATGATATTATCAACCGACAGGCCATATTTTCTCATCATGTTACCGTACCCACCACTGGAAAAATGGCCCCTGACACCGACTGTGGGGCCATTTTATAGTACTTGTCCAAATAGGACGGAGGAAGTATATTCTCACTAGGAGATGACGTAGTTTTCAAGGCACTGGAATTCAAATGGGAGAGATCAATCTCAATACATGCAGAATATGAAAATGACTTGTTCTATATAAATTAAGGTACTGAATGTTGCTCACCTTTCCTATCGCTTGAAGATCATTTCAACGTAATATGTTTGTAGGATCTACTTCTAAGTATTCTCCATGGAAATTTATTTTGACAGATTGAATAAGCCCAAAATTCACATATTCAGTGAACATATGGACGAAAATTATAGAACATTGAAGTTCGTGAAGTTTATGCAACAGGGAAAAAGAAATTAAAATTTTAAACATTGAATAATTACCTCGTAGAGTTCATCAGATAAAAGGGCCATTCGATGGGAAAATTTAAGTTTGGAATTATAGTCTGAATTTCTATTCGTTAGAGGGTTACCAAGCAAGTATCCCTTTCATTAATTCAAATGCGTTCAAAGTTAATTACATTCTACAATAAAAAAATATCACCTCATTTCACTATTGCCATTAATTAGATTATACAAGCAAGTATCCCTGTCATTAATTCAAATGTTCTAGTCGTTCGAAAGATATTCTCGATTTGAAAAAAGTCTACCAAAACATCAAATTAGTACCAAAAAAAAAAGTAAACCCCAAAATTAAATCAAACACACGCTCTAGTTGAGGAAGATTTGGAAAACTAAGAACAATTGACCAACATAACAGTGCAAGGAACCAAACACTCTCTAGTTGAACCTGGACAAAATCACCAACAAGGCAATCTCGGTTTTAAGGATTTTGAGGAGTGTGATATTTCTAACAGTATTTCTATTAAAGGCAGAGATTATAGAAGAGGAGTGATAATTGATAGATGTGCTATCTCAGATAATGAAGAAACTAAATAGGATGAGTTGCCTCTGGTTGAAGAGTTTAAGATATTTTCTGCTCAGGTGGAGGGAAAAGTTAAACCTTTCAAGAAGAGGAAGTAAGGCTTCATTGGTAAGGAGCAACTGATTGAACAAATTCATGACGTTAGAGCTAATTCATCTAAGAAGAAAGGTAGCATCCATAAGTCTTCTTCCACTTTGTCTACTAGAAGGTCTTCAGGATTCATTGTTGTTAGTAATTCCCCGAGTATTTAATGGTTAATATCCTTATTTGGAATATTAGAGGAGTAGGGAATAAATCCCCTAGAAGGAGACTCAAAAAATTATGTAAAAATCATAAACTTCCTTTTTGTCTATTCTAGAACCTATGATTGATGGGGATAGAATGGATTATTTAAGAAATCTTCTCAAGTTTGAAGGTTGTTTAGCTAATGATTCAAATAAAATATGGTGTTTCTGGAGGCATGGTATTAATTATAATTTTGTATTTGATGGAGGTCAATCAGTGATTATGACCATGGATCTTCCTTTAATTACTAAGAAAGTTGATATTTGTGTGGTTTATTCTAAGTGTAACAGAGTTGAAAGAAGAAATTTATGGAAGTTTATTGAGCAAAATGCTACTGTTCATTATGATATTCCCCTTTTGTTTGGAGGTGATCTCAACACTGTGTGCTCAGCTGAAGAGAGAGTGGGAGGCAATCATATTGATGTAGAAGCATCTAGTGATATGATGGAGTGTATTCAAAATAGTTTCCTTCAAGATATTGGATATAGTGACACCAAATTCACGTGGGAAAAAATTCTAATGGGGTAATGGTATTTTAAAGACTAGATAGAGGCCTTACAAACCATCAATGGATTAATGATTTCCCTTTATCTAAAATCACTCATTTAATTAAAAATTATTCAGATCATTCTCCTCTCTTATTATCTATCCCAAGCCCATCTGATAATATTAAAAAGCCCTTTAAATTCCTCAACCTCTGGACAAAAAAGGACTCATTTCTAAAGACAGTGGAAGATAGTTAGAGAGTTCAATGTACGGGAAGACCAATTGATGTTTTTTCATTCAAGCTTAAAAGATTGAGACTTGTCCTAAGAATTTGGAGAAAATATGAATTTCAAGACCTATTTCATAATATTCAAGATCTAGAGGACAACCTCCTCCAAGAAGAAAGGATCCTTGAAGACAGTCTTAGACCCTCTAACAGGTGTGATGTTTCAAAAATTAAAGTAAACCTAAATAAAGCCTTAGCTAATGAAGAGAATTTTTGGTTTAAAAAAGACAAGCGGTAATGGATTTCTGAGGGTGATAGAAACAATAAGCGTCCATTTGGCAATCCAATTCCAAAGCTTGGAATTGGAATTTGAATGCTAATTTTAATTCCGTGGAATTCAAATTGGCCTTCAAATTCCAATTCCAAGCCTTGGAATTAGGTTTCCAAACGGGCCCTAAGTTCTAACATTCCTTAGTTAACCAAAATAGGAGAAGACAGTGGATGCATTCAATCAAGAATGAGGATGGAAGGGAGATAATAGTTCAAGATAAAATTGCCAGCACATTTGTTTCTTATTTTGAAAATCTTTTTTCTGCAGGTCCTTGTAGCAGTATTAACCTCAAAAATTACATTCCAAAGCTAAATATATATACATACATAAAAAGTTGTGTATATATATATATATATATATACACACAACTTTACGTTAGGTTTTTCCTGATTGTGTGAATATACATATATAAAAATTTGTAGGTTTGTCCTGATTGTGTGAATATACATTTCTTTACGTTAGGTTTTTCCTGATTGTGTGAATATACATATATAAAAATTTGTAGGTTTCTCCTGATTGTGTGAATATACATATATAACAATTTGTGTGTGTGTGTGTGTGTGTGTGTATATATATATATATGAGTTTATGTGAATCAATTAGGGTAAGGAAAATGAAAGGATATTCAGTCAACCAATCTGAATTGCAAGCCTAAATCGCACAAACAATTTACCAAATTAAAATCAACCAACAAAATTAAAATCTTCCTCCAGACCTTAGTCGCACAAACAACCAACCAAATTAAAATCTCCATCCAAATCTTAATCGTAAAAACATCCAACAAAATTAAAATTAAAATCTATGTTTACCTATTAATTGACGGGAATCAGGTCAGCGACGGAAGATGTTGACAGCGATAATAAATTGACAGCGGAACGAGGTCGATGGCGGCACGACGAAGTGAGAGACAGAAGGACGGGCGAGGAGAGTTGCGGTGGGAAAAAGATTAAGAGAGAAAACGAGGGAGTGGGTTGTGTTTAGGAAAAATTCTTTTCTTTTCAGGTAGGGGGAAATAAAAAAATTCATTTTTTGCCACAAAACCGAGGTTGTAGGAAATGAAAAATGTCCTTTGGCTACGAAATTTTTTTTTAAGCAAAATAAACTTTTTTTAGCCGCAAAAAAACTCGTGCCTAAATTTATTAATTTTGTTGGGGAAAAAATTGTGCTTTCTTTTCTAGGCGGGAAATTGTGGCGCCTAATTTTCATCGATGATTTGACAACGAAATTAGATATTTCGTGGCCAATGAAATATTTAAGACCACAATTTATATTTCATTGTTAAAAGAGACCTTATGGCCACGAAAATAGCTTCGTAGCTAACAAAATCGTTGTTAAACGTCATATTTGTTGTAGCGGGAGCTCCATCCGATAAAGAAAGAAGAAAGTTTCAACAACGATAGAAGCGAACGTGGAAGAGGTCGTTGCCGAGGACGAGGTTACGGACGTGGACGAGGTTGAAATTCTAACAACTACAATTCCAATAACAACTACAAGAGAGGGGAAAGCTCAACACGAGGTCGTGGAAGAGGCAATTTGAACTCGAGGTATGACAAATCTCAAGTTCGAAGTTATAATTGTCAAAAGTTTGGGCATTATGATTCAGAATGCAAAGAACCTAACAATAGAGTTGAGGAGAAGGCCAATTATACGGAGGAAAAGATAAAAGAGAAAGAAAATCTTCTTCTTCTAGTACGGAAGGAGACTGATGGTAGCTAAGAAAATTCTTGGTTTCTTGACAGCGGTGCACGGAATCACATGTGTGTAAGGAAAGACGTGTTCATGGAGTTAGACGAGTCAGTAAGCGGAAATGTCTCATTAGGAGATGATTCCAAAATATCGGTGAAAGGAAAAGGTAACATCCTTATTCGTTCAAAAGATGGTAGTTGTAATACCCCGTAATTTTAAATGACTTTTAAAATGGGTTATATTTTAAATTAATGGATTAATTGGGTTTTATTATTAATTAATTCATTCGGGTTTTATCCGGACGGTGGATATTAAAATGGATGATTCTGAATATTACTTAAAGGAATTTAGGTAATATATGAATGTGATGTCATTGATATGACTGTATGATATAAATTCGGTAATTTATATTTTTAGTCAGACACGGTATGGGACGTGTCGGGACTAGTTTATTAAATTAAAAAGGAAATTTATTTTCTATCGATCTAATAGTCATTTCGACTGCGTCGTTGCGTCCGGAAGGTTCGAAATAGTCAGAAAAGTCTATTTGGATGTTAATTTTGAGTCTCGGGTCATTTGGAAATGAATAGACAACCCGAAAGGGCATTTTGGTCATTTTTCTAGGGGGGATGAATATTGATTACGGATTTGGCACTATTATAAGTATTGGTAGATTAAGTGTATGAGATTATTCATCTCCTCTTCACAAATAAGAGCAGCCATCTTCCTAGAGAGAGTGTAAGAGTGCTTGGGAAGGGAAAAGCCACTTGGGAAGGAGAAGAACAAGAACCAAGGTTCACCACCACCAACCACCACCGGAGTTTGACCGGAGAAGGGACAACCAACTGAAATATACTACACCAAAGGATCAGACCTACAGTAAAGGCAAGTGTTTGATAATGGCAATTTAAGTTTGTATATTGTCCATGTTAGAATAATATGAAAAGAGAAGATTATTATTGTTTGGAAGAAATAATGGAGTATTAAATGGATTTCTGGAAAACTGAAATGATATAGGAATATAACTCATGTTTTAGGATGATATTAATCCATGAAATAGTCATGAATATGTTGAAGAAAAATCTGAAATACCATTGTAGTGTTCTTGAAGTTAATATGTTGATGATTTTCTGGAAATAAGGAGAGAATCATGCTTTTAATCCAATCCCTTGAAGATTCTAGGATGTTTAAAGTATTGGAAATCGTTCATATATGTTGATATATCATGTAGAAATAATTATAACTCATTTTGGAGGTTAATATGAAGGTTTAAATGAGTAAAAATGGTGAAACCCGTAGTTGCAGAAAATGCAGAAAACCAGGCTTGGACCTGAGGGATCGATCGATCGACCCCTGCCTTCGATCGATCGACCTCCCCAGATTATGTAAAGTTGTTTCTTTTTAAATGTTGATTATTATCCCAAACCTTTTGTGGATCTTTGGTGATTATTATTTGGATATTATGGACCTAGAAAATATCAGTAAACCCTTTATAAGATTTGAATTAAATTGATTTGAATTTGAGTGATTTAAATGATGAAAATTATATTGAATGGAATTTCGGTTGCTAGATTCATTTGTTAAATTTCCAAATGGGGATGTATGAGAATTTAAGATAGGACCAGTAGGGGTGATTGAATATAACACCTGGGTATCCTTAAGTTTACAAGAGGGTTTAATCCAAAGTGAAAGAAGATGTGTTTATAAGAAATTTGAAACTATCGATTTTAACCTTAATGAAAAGGAGACTTTAACTCGTAGTAATTCGGGAGAAATGATGTTATGGACCAGTAGGATATTAGTGAATTCTTACTGAATATATGTTGAGGAAAAACCTATTTGAATCTTGTGTATTGAGTGAGGGTAGCCTTAGGGTTACAATTTGAACATCAAGGACTGAGTTTAAACTCATTATTGATTACGCAAGGACTAAGTGTAGTACAAGAGCACAGTGGTGTATCTCCTGGATAGAGATGGGAGTTTAGAACACATTTGGTTAAAAGAGGTATGAGGTTATCCCGATCGCATAGTTTAAGTTTTCGGACATCCTCGATCGACAAAGTTACGTAGTATTGTATTGGAGGGGTTCCTTGTTTGGATTTCGCTTTGCGAGACGCTCCGCGCATGAACCTTAACGACGTCGGGAGTGGAGAGATGTTATAGGATGCGAGGTTAATTAAATTATGAAGTAAAGATATGGTATTTTAAATACGTGGAATTTAAAAGAGACATAATGCTACGTATGTGAAATATCTTAGGGTAGTGATAATTACCTTATTGATATTATATTATAGGTATGATAATACCTATTTGATGGATTGATGATTTATGTGTATGCCATACCTAGCTTACTTGCTATCGGTGGGAGGTTTGCGCGTGAGGGCAGTCATATCCTGATGAATCCATGGGATCTTTGATTTATCGCTCGAGAACATAGGTCTATGAAAGACTTATCGGGGAGTTGATAAGTCCGCTGACTGTGGGTACGTAGGTATGTGCGTGACCCATGGATACGAGAACTATGTTCGCCTCCAATTTGTTTTTTGTTGTTTATGGTTCGTGGAATCTTATCGAACCTGTAGTCCCCTATTCGGCGACCTGCGATGACGGGACATGATAGCAGAGTAATGCATTGCACCACAGCTGTGACTCGGGGTGCCGTATTATATATGAATATATATATAATGGATTAAATGATTAAATGGATATATATTGTGGTTAAATCTATCTACAATGATAATTGTAGATAACAGTGAATAGAGAAAGATAATGGAATTAAGTTAATGAATGTGTATGCTTTTGGAATTGAAAAGCTTAAATCATGTTAATGAGAAACGATTCATATTAATGAGTAATGATTCATGTTAATGAGAAACTAATCATATAAAGGAAAAATGTAAATAAATAATAATGTGAAGTATGGTATGGGACATACGGGGATTATTATATGGGAATATAATTAAAATATGGAGACTACAAAGGAGGAACCATTAACTAGGAGGTTAATAGGAAACGTTAAGTGTGGACTCTAGTTGAGAGGTGAGAATTGCAAGTGAGAGTTGGATCTAACATGTACATAATAAATGCTTTATTGCACTTGTTAAATACTTGCTGTTTTAAAAATAATCTACACATTCGGGCTCTGACCCGTTTCCTTGCATATTTTCTTTTCTATTGTATCTCTATATCAGGTGTCCAGCAACAGGGACGCTAACCATAGTTGATTGTGACGAGCTATGGAGCTATGGAAGTTTTGCTTAGACGCTTGTCATCTTTTTGATTCACAGTATTCTTAGTTAGGGCATGTCGCCCAAAGGATTCAGTTATCTTTTCTATCGAGGTCAAATTCTATTGTATTCAGGACTTTTTAATACATTTATCATTGTTGGAATTATTGTAAAGGATTTATATTATTTGCGAATGTTTATTCCAGTTGCATTTAAATTCTTTTGAGTTATTTATTGTGTTATCTATGTTGTGTTATTCTTAAAATGGAAATGGATTTTGTTAAATTAAAATTTGGAAAGTTTTTTAAACACCAGCTTAATTGAGTTTTTGGGTGAGTTGTATATGTTTTCGACAGTGATGCTAAGAATGAGCCAACTGTATATTCTGTTTTAATTTGGTATGGGACTGGCCACCCGGTATTTAATTAGGTGGGGTGTTACAGTAGTCACCAATTAATTTCAAGTGTCTACTATGTGCCTAATATGAAAAGCAACATCTTGAGCTGGGGTCAACTCTTAGAAAAAGGCTATGATATCCATATGAAAAATTGTAGTCTTTATATAAGAGATGATGATGATGCTTGGATTTAGCACCACCGGATAAGTGATAATGAGCTCAAACTGTAGCAGCTATGGCATCCATAGAGATGTATGAGTGTATAAGTATGTAGAAGGGGATGAGTATAAGAGGAACTAAGACAATGATGTATAGTGGTTCAGCCAATTTGGCCTACATCCACTGTGAGTGTGTGATCCACAGTGTATGGGCACTAATGGCCTTGGATACAATGCACATAACCCTCTCTCTCTCTTTACTGTGTGTACAAGCAGAGTTTTAGCTAGGGCTACAGTTCATGGATCGATCTCCTGTAGGGTTGTAGGTGAAAAGTATATATAGGTCTTGAGGGGTGTAGTGTACCCCCCCAAGTATGCATGGTGCATGTGAATGATGATCTAGCCCATCCAATGTTGACACCTGTAGATGCCAAATGATGACATAATATTCCCTCACGTGAGGGTGTGATTTTGTTATAACGGTCTTCCACGTGTCATATGAGCCTCACGCGCACTGTTCCACGCGTCCCCCAAACCACGCGCTGTCATGATGTCACCCTCGGCCTATGAGCCGAGGCCGAGGGCAAAGTTTCCTCCGGTAGTGAGCCTGGCCCAATTCTGGCCTCGTACTGTCGGCCCCTCGTACTGTCGTCTGAAGTCTGGTAGAGGGTCGGCCCCTCGTACTGTCGTCTGAAGCCTGGTAGAGGGTCGTCCCCTCGTACTGTCGTCTGAAGCCGGGTGGAGGGTCGGCCCCTCGTACTGTCGTCTGAAGTCCGGTGGAGGGTCGTCAAGATATTGGTGAAGGGTCGTCCCCTCGTACTGTTGTCCATTTTGGAGGCAATCCTCATCTAAGCCGAGGATATAAACGGGTATATCAATCACCCCCAGCCCTTAGCCATAGGTGCTGCTGAGATGGCTAAGGGATAGTGTTTTAAATGAGATGCATGTATGATCAGTTAGATGAGTTACACCTGGGCAGATACTCATTGCTGTTTTAGTTTCCAAGGCATGGCGGCTGCGCAGTGCACTTGGGGCCTTGTGCCCTCATTATACCTTTCTTGGTAAATGGGTCCACTCATTACCAAAGTATTTAAGAGATTTTCAAACTCTCTCTCTCCTTCTTCTTCTTCTTCTTCGCGCCTAAGCATTATCTCTCTAGAACCAATTTCCATCGCCATTTGCAGCCTTCAAACCTTCAGGCCTAGCAGTGTTCTTGTTCTCTCCTCATCAGGTAACCTCTTTCATCCAGCGCTTTCTTTTGTCTTCATTTCTGTTTGTTTTTTAGGGTCGTAGGGCTGCACTTTCCTTGAGTTTCCCCATAGCTTTTTTCGGCGTCCTCTCCGGTCACTAGTTCTTGACGAAAACCTTTGAGTTCTTTGTTTAATCCAAAAGTCAAACCTGGTCAATTCCCCACTTGTTTGTAGCTAAATTAGTCAAGTCTAGTGTAATTTCTCCAAGTGTAGAGTCTTCCCTTTAATGCTTAGGAGGCTTTACAACTTAGTGTCTGAATTCCCATCTTTGAGAGAGAAACTCTTTACCGAGATCAGACAAATAGAGGAAGAGGAAGAGAGGAGACGAGGGGCCGACCCTACTTGGGTACGACCCATCTTTCCCATTCCTCTTGCCACCATAAGACCATCTGAACCATCTGAGTCTTGTGGGTCGTCATCTCATCCAGCCGAGACTCCCAAACCAAGTGAGATGGACGAGAGAGCATCCTCGGCAACTGGTGATGTAACTTCTGGTAGGAGGGACACATCTGACCTTAGTCCAGGCCGAGAGGCCGAGGGTACGGTTCCCTCTGAGGCTGTCCCTGTGACAACCCTGTCCCCCAATGCCTTCCAAGTGGCTTTTCCTCAGGGTCCTCCTGCAGGTGATGAGGGGGAGAGATCTGAGGATGAGGACGATGATACAGATGATGAGGTTGATACCTCCCACGCCTCGTCCTTTTTCTCCTCTGTTAGGGATCGAGATCTCCTGATATGGAGGCATATTTATGGAGTGCCCTTCGGGGTAACTATGAGGGTTCCCTCTGAGGCTGAGAGGGTTTTTTATTGCCAAGAGGGAGAGGTTGCAGTCTACGAACAAATGTTCAAGGTTGGAGTCAGGCTCCCTCTGCACCCTGCCATTGCAGATATTCTGGTTACCCTCGGCGTTTCCCCCTCTCAACTTCCTCCCAACTCTTGGAGGATGATCTTGGGCTATATTTCTTTATAGAAGAATGCCTTTACCGACGAGCCCTCTGCTGACCTATTTATGTGCTGCTACAACATCACCTCCTCGTCCAAGCAGCCTCGATATTATCACGTGGGGGCAAGGAGGTCTGAGAAGAAACTCCTCCATGTGGCACAAACTTCCAACCATGATTGGAAGAAGAGGTTTTTCTTTATCTCCGGGGAGTGGGAGCCCGTTGCCGATAGTCCGAGGGTCCCCAGGAAGTGGTCTAACCCCTCCATGAAGGCCAGGTCAGACCCTAGACTTAGTATGGAGGAGAAGGATATCGTAGATTATCTGAGAGAACGAGGGCGAGAGGGTGAGCTTGCAAAATTCGAAGACTTGATGACCCCTCGATTCCTTAAAGAAGTTGGTCTGAGGGTCGGCCCTCTGACAGAACTATGTGAGTTATACTGAACATTTTCCCTTCTTTACCTATTTTTGAAGTGTTCTCTCTTTATCTCTGAACTTTTCTGACATGTCGTCCTCTTATCAGATCGTCCTGCAGGTACACCAGACTATCTTTGGGAAATGACAGCTCCCAGCTTACTGTCTGGATTGGCTAAGAAGAAGGGGAAGGAGACTCAGCAGGCTCCGAGGAAGACAAAGGCCGCTGGGCCGACAGTGGTGGAGCCGACCACTGACAGTAACAAAAGGAAGGAGCCTGAGGGCCCAGTTGAGCCTCGTCCTGATTCTCGGACGAGGGCCAGAGTCGACGCCTCTGAGGGGACGACTTCTTCATCCATCATGGGGGCCTTCTGGTCTCAAAATCTGGCCCATATGAGGGCCGACCCCTCGTCACTCATCACGAACTTACGGGCTACCAAGGCCTCGATGTTCTCTGCACCGTCGGCCTCTGACTTCGAGTTCTTAGCAAAGATGCCTCCTGCTAAAGTGTACGACTATGGTCTGCACTCCCTTTCTCAGGTATTGGTCTTGACCCACCTCCTTAATTTCATTCTTTCGCTAACTGTTCCCTCGGCCCCTCTTGATATCTGTTCATTTTTCGTGCAGTCTGTTTGTGCCCTTACCTCAGCCACCAAATGGATGGCCGAGAATCAGATGAAGTTTCATGAGGCCGAAAGGGCTATTCAGCATGAGGTTGTCTTGTAGACAGAGCTTGATATTGCAAAGACTGAGCTTCATACTGCGAGGGCTGAGCTTGAGAGTGCTAGGACCGAGCATGCTAGGGTCATAGATGAGCTGATGAGGAAGCACGATGCCGACCTGCAAGCCAAGGACTTGATCATCAAGGATAGGGATGAGGCTTTACTGAACATGGAAGTTAAGCACAAGACTGATCTGGAAGCATCCATCAAGAAAGCTGAGGCCGATGCTGTTGAGGCTTATAAGACTTCAGATGAATTTCAGGGCTTCGGCCTTGAGTATCTGGAAAGGGGGATCAGGACGGCCTGCCGATGGGTCGTCCTCAAATTCGGTGATGTCGTCTCGTCGGTTCGTCCTTCACTAGAGGGTGTTCAACTGGACGACCCCCTAATTGCCGAGGCCCTCAACCAAGTGGAATCCCAAGTTCAGGTCGAGGGGGTCGGCACTTCTGAAGATCACCCTGTTCTGGTTATTGAGGAGACCGTTCCTATAGATGTAGAGCCCTTGCCCTCTGATGTCGTCCCATAGGGTGGCTGCCTGTAGCCCATACCCTTCTAGTGTATTTTTGTGCTTTGTATTGTAAAACACTTGATATTTTATGTTTTGTCAATACCATCGTCTCTACTTCTACTGTCTTCCATAATTGCTGTCTTCCATATTTAATTCTATTATGGTTTGCTCATTGTTGATGCTACTAACCCCTCCCTCGTCTTTTTTGAGGACCAATGTGGGGTCGTCCCCTCATGTGGCCCCATTATAGCCGAGGGTTCAAGTAACCAAATTAATGATTTTTAAATAAAGTCTACCCTCGTCTTTTTTGAGGACCAATGTGGGGTCGTCCCCTCATGTGGCCCCATTATAGCCGAGGGTTCAAGTAACCAAATTAATGATTTTTAAATAAAGTCTACCCTCGTCTTTTTTGAGGACAGTGGTGGGGTCGTCCCCTCCACTGGTCCCCATTTATAGCCGAGGGATTCACTTACCAAATTAATGGTTTTTAAATAAAGTTTACCCTCGTCTTTTTTTAGGACAGTGGTGGGGTCGTCCCCTCCACTGGTCCCCATTTATAGCCGAGGGATTCACTTACCAAATTAATGGTTTTTAAATAAAGTCTTCCTTCGTCTTTCTTGAGGACAGTGGTGGGGTCGTCCCCTCCACTGGTCCCCATTATAGCCGAGGGATTCACTTACCAATTTAATGGGTTTTAAAGTCTTCCCTCGTCTTTCTTAAGGACAGTCGTGGGGTCGTCCCCTCCACTGGTCCCCATTATAGCCGAGGGATTCACTAACCAATTTAATGGGTTTTAAAGTCTTCCCTCATCTTTCTTGAGGACAGTCGTGGGGTCGTCCCCTCCACTGGTCCCCATTATAGCCAAGGGATTCACTTACCAATTTAATGGATTTTAAAGTCTTCCCTCGTCTTTTTTGAGGACAGTGGTGGGGTCGTCCCCTCCACTGGTCCCCATTATAGCCGAGGGATTCACTTACCAAATTAATGGTTTTTAAAGTCTTCCCTCGTCTTTCTTGAGGACAGTGGTGGGGTCGTTTCCTCCACTGGTCCCCATTATAGCCGAGGGATCAACTTTCCAATTTTAATGGGTTTTAAAGTCTTCCCTTGTCTTTCTTGAGGATAATGGTGGGGTCGTCCCCTCCACTGGTCCCCATTATAGCCGAGGGATCAACTTTCCAATTTTAATGGATTTTAAATTCTTCCCTCATCTTTCTTGAGGACAATGGTGGGGTCGTCCCCTCCACTAGTCCCCATTATAGCCGAGAGATCAACTTTCCAAATTAACGGATTTCTGTAGATGTTTCCATGCGTGCTAGGACTGACAACAGGATGAGGGAAACACTGATATTTCTCATTAATTTTCCAAGTGTTCTGTTGGAGCAACTCTCATTACAATTATGGCCTTTCAAGACCTTACAACACTACTGATAGTATTTCTTCAAATGATCTGCATTTCAGGGGTTTGAAAAAGGTTCCCCCTCTAGGTTTTCTAGCCTGTAGGTCCCAGGGATGACTTCATCGATGACCCTATATGGGCCATGCCAATTAGGGTGAAGCTTGTTGGGCTTTTGCCAAGTCTTCTTGAGGACCAAGTCCCCCACTGCGATGGGCCTCTGTTTCACACTCTGATTGTAGAACCTTGCGGTCCTCTGTTGGTAGGCGGCCTGCCTTACCTCAGCGTTCTCATTTCTTTCCTCAATCAGGTCCAAGTCGAGTCTCCTCCCCTTCGCATTTTTCTGGGGGTCATACACCTGGACTCTATGCCTAGGAAACTCAATCTCGGTGGGGATGACGGCTTCTGATCCATATGCTAGCATGAATGGGGTCTCTCTGGTAGAGGTCCTCACTGTCGTCCTGTATGCCCATAGCACGGCATAAAACTCCTTGACCCATCTTCCTTTTGCCTCCTCAAGCCTCTTCTTAATTCCGTCTAGGATTGTCCTGTTCGTAACTTCGGTTTTTCCATTGGCCTGAGGTCGGCCTGGGGTGGAGAAAAATTGTTTGATACTTACCATCTCACAGTATTTCTGTAGAGAGGCATTCTTGAACTGAGTCCCGTTATCCGAGATGAGGGTGTTGGGGAGACCATATCTGCATATGATGTTTTTCCAGATGAACTGAAAGGTCTTCTGCTCTGTGATTGTCACCATTGGCTCCGCCTCCACCCATTTTGAAAAATAATTAATGGCTACGATGAGGAATCGATAGTTATTGATGGCCCTAGGCAAGGGTCCTACTAGGTCGATCCCCCACACTGCAAATGGCCATGGGGATGTAATGGAAGTAAGAGGCTGATGGGGCTGGTGAGGGATGGTGGCAAATCTTTGACATTTGTCGCACTTTTTTACGTATGCCACTGCATCTTTCCCCAAGGTCGGCCACCAGTACCCCTGGGTGATTACCCTCTTCGCTAGGGATCTACCCCCAATGTGGCTTGAGCACGACCCTTCATGCACATCTTGCAAAATGGAAGGGACTTCTGAGGGATGCACACACCTAAGTAAGGGGAGCAGAAACCCCTTTTTGTATAAGATGTCTCCGATGACAGTGAATTTTGCCGCCCTGTACCTCAGCTTCTTCCTTTCTTGCCTTGCTTCTGGCATCTCACCCTCTTTAATGTATCTGATCAGGGGGTCCATCCACGAAGCTTTTTGGGAAACATTTAGGCAATTGCTGAGTGTTCCCTCAGCATCCTCAATAGTTGGCCGAAGAAAAATTTCTACTGGGACCGTCCTCCTGATGTCTGTTCTTGTTGTCGAGGCCAACCTAGCAAGGGCATCAGCACGGCCATTGTCGAGCCTAGGTACACTCCTTAATTTCACTTCTCTGAAGCCCTTCAGTAATGACCTCACCTTCTCAAGGTACCTTGCCATCCTCTCGTCCTTAGCCTCGTAGGCTCCTAGTATCTGATTCACTACTAGCCTTGAATCACTATGGACCAAAATCTGCCCGACACTAAGAGACTTAGTCAAGGAGAGGCCTGCTATTAAGGCCTTATATTCAGCCTCGTTGTTGGAGGCCTTGAAGTTGAACCTCAGGGCGTATTCAACGTCTGTGCCATCGGGTGCTGATAGTATCAGTCCAGCACCACTTCCGCTGTCACAGGAGGACCCGTCAACGAAGAGGCTCCACAGAGTCTTTCCTTCTGAAAAATTTCCCTCAGAGAGGGACCCCTATCTAAAGATGTATCTTCCCTCTTCATTTTCAGTCGCGTTCCTTCTAGCGGTGCTCGTCTCAGCCCTATCTGCGGGTGTGTCTGCTGGTCTGTCTTTTGTATCCGTCTTCCCGAGGGTCTCACCCTCGGCCTCATCATCTTCCCAGGTGAACTCAGCCACGAAGTCTGCCAATGTCTGCCCCTTAATGGCCGTCCTAGGCTGATACACAATGTCAAACTCCCCCAGCTCTATAGCCCAGGCCATCAACCTACCTGAATTTTCTGGCTTGTGTAGGACCTGCCTAAGAGGAGAGTCGGTGAGGATGACCATTGTATGGGACTGAAAGTACGGCTTCATCTTCCTTGAGGCATGGATCAAGGCGTAGGCCAGCTTCTCCATCCTCGGGTATCTCTGCTCTGCCCCTTGGAGTGCCTTGCTGTTAAAATACACAGGCTTCTGTATCCTGTCTTCGTCTCTCACAATGGCTGCACTGATGGCCGACTCTGAGATGGCGAGGTACACGTAGAGTTGCTCACCCTGCACGGGTCGTGACAGCAGCAAGGGAGACCCTAAGTATAACTTCAGGTCCCTGAAAGCCTCATCACACTCTTCGCTCCACTCGAAGGACTTCCTAAGGATCTTGAAGAATGGCAAACACTTTTCTGTGGCTCTAGACACGAACCTGTTTAAGGCAACAACTCTCCCTGCGAGTCTCTGCACGTCTTTAATGGACTTGGGGGTCTTTATCTCAACAAGGGCCTTTATCTTTTCAGGATTGGCCTCGATGCCTCTTTGGTTGACAATGAACCCCAGGAACTTCCCTGCTCCGACCCCGAAGACACATTTGGCCGGGTTAAGCTTCATCTGGTACTTGTCCATCGTATTAAAGGTCTTCTCCAGGTCTTCCACATGATCCTCTGCCTTCAGACTCTTAGTCAGCATGTCGTCTACGTAGACCTCCATAGACTTCCCAATTTGATCTTCAAACATTTTGTTTACGAGGCGCTGGTACGTTGCCCCTGCATTCTTTAGGCCAAAGGGCATGACCCTGTAGCAGTATGTCCCCTTGTCAGTGATGAAGGCGGTCCTCTCCGAGTCTTCAGGGTTCATGAAAATATGGTTATACCCTGAGTAGGCATCCATGAAACTCATGAGCTCATGGCCTGCGGTAGCGTCTACCATTTGGTCGATGCGGGGGAGAGGGAAGCTGTCTTTGGGATAATGCTTGTTGAGGTCTGTGAAGTCCACGCACATTCTCCACTTTTCGTTGGCCTTTGGGACAATGACTGCATTGGACAGCCATTCAGGGTAGATGACCTCTCTAATAAATTCAGCGTCTTCTAATTTTTTGACCTCGTCCCTGATGACCTCATATTTTTCTCTGGAGTAAATTCTCCTCTTCTGTTTCACCGGCTTCACTCCCTCTACCACATTGAGCTTGTGGCACATGACTTCAGGGTCAATCCCTGGCATATCTACATGAGTTCTTCCTTGATGTCGGACTTCAGAGACTTTCCAACTTGGATGGTTTTTTCTGTGTCATCCTCATCGAGGATGATGGATTCTACCTCTTCCGCAGCCTCTCCTTTCTTCAGCTTTGTTTCATCTCTGGGGTCTACGATATCAATATTGTAAGTGGTCGTAACCCTCTTGTGTGCCTCCCTTTCTTCAGCGCAGTTGTAGTAACACTCTCGCGCTGTCATCTGGTCTCCCTGAACTTCCCTTACCCCGTAAGGGGTAGGAAATTTAATCATCTGGTGGACCGTAGACGGCACAGCTTCAAACCCCTTGAGGGCCACACGCCCCAGTATGATGTTGTAGGCCGAAAACACCTGCTCGTCCATCACAAAGAAACTGACCTTCTTTGTGAGCCATCTCAGCCACTCGTCCCCCATCCTCACATCGGCCTCATATACCCCAAGGGGATGAACCTTTTCCCCACTGAACCCAATCAACGGATGATGGTAGGGGACAAGTCTAGCACGGCTGAGACCCAAAGCTTTGAAGCATGGCCAAAACATCACATCTGCAGAGCTACCCCCATCTACCAAGATCCTTGGCACCTCGCATCCGTGCACCCTGGTAGTGATGACGAGAGGGTTATCATGTGGGGCTAAGAGGCCTTTGAAGTCCATCCTTGAAAACCCTACTATTAGTGTGTCCATATCCACCTTCTTTCTCTTTTCTGACTTGACCTCCAGGGAGGTTGCGTGTACCATCTTCGTCACTGCCTTTGCTTCAGCCACATGGGCCTTCCTGTCGGCGACCTCAGACCCTCCTCCTGCAAGTCCCTCGGAGATCATTCCTACTCCGAGTGAGATCATATTAAGTCTCTTGACAGGGCCTTGGTCGTCTCTCGACAGGAGGTCAGGGTCGTCCTCATCATCAGAAGGGTCGTCCCCTCTTTTTTGAGGACCTTCTCTGCATGCATTGCCTCGCTTCTTTCCGGGGTCGTCCCCTCGTCCCCTCTTGAAGGCACCTTTGTCGACGTACTTTCTCAGCTTTCCTTCCTTCAGCATCTTCTCAATTTCGTCTTTCAGAGCAAAACATTTATCCGTTACGTGGCCGTGGTCTTGATGAAATTCACACCACAGGTTCTTATTCCTCTTGTCGGGGGCTGCCCTCAGCTTTTCAGGCCACTTCAGTGTCCGGTCACTCTTTATCTCATTGAGGATTTGTTCACAGCTGACCGTCAGAGGGGTGTACCCAGCGAACTTGTCATCCGTGGACCTCTTCTTCTCCTCTTTATTCTTCTTAGGGTATTTACTCCCACTTGCACCTCCTCTTTCGTCCTCATATTTTGCAGCCATCGCCTCTTCGGCGTTCATCACCTTTCCTGCTGTCGATAACAGTTCGGCCATCGTCCTCGGAGGGTCTTCAGCAAGTTTCCATAACAGCTTCCCCTTTTGGATTCCTCCAATCAGGGCTGTCATAGCTATGCTCTCCTCATAGTCTTCCACCTCCAGCTTCTCCTTATTGAATCTGGCTATATAGTCCCTCAGACTCTCACTCTTTCCCTGCTTGACATAGAGCAGGTGGGTGGTCTTCTTCTGTGGCCTCACCCCGAAGCAGAAATTATGGATGAACAGGTCGGCCATCTGCTTAAAGTTTTCGATGGAATTTTTTGGAAGAGACGTGTACCAGACATGCGCAGCCCCTGTCAAGGTACCAGAGAAGGCACGACACCTCATCTCATCTGAGATAGAGTATATGTCTGCCGCCGACTGATACATCTCCACATGGTGGACGGGGTTGGTACTCCCGTCATACCTTGGGGTGACCATAGGTGGCTTGAATTTTGATGGCGTGGGGAAGTTGACTATCTTTGCCACAAAGGGTGAGCCTATGGTGTATCCCCTCTGAAGAGGGTCTCGGCTCTTCAATATATCACTAATCTTATCCTCTAGCCGCTGGATTGAGTCATTCCAGGGCCTCACAGGGTCGGCCTGGCCAATGTTATCCCTTGCTGCCTCTCCGAGGTGGACGGAGGGTTCTGCTGCAGCAGGCCTGTATCGGATGTTTACTTCCCTTTGGCCATCATCTCGTCCTCGGGGTCAGCCATCTGCTGCCTCCCTCCTGGATCTCGCAGCACTTCTTGGTCTGGAAAACTGTTCCCGCAGGTCATTTACTGGGCCTAGCCTCTCAAAGGCCGACCCCCTGCTCAAGCAATCAAAAGCAGAGCCTCTTGGACGATCATCAGGGTTTGGTCTCCCACACTTCCCTCTATTGTCCTGGAGGGGTCGTACAGTATTGTTGGAGACCTCATAGGGTTCCCAGCATTCTATTGGGGCTTCCTCTCCCTCCAGATCGTCATACCTGTCCTCAGGGCAAGGGTTTCCTTGCCTCCCCAGGCATAAACGCCGGGGGTCAGCAACATCCCTACGCCGCTGAGGGGGTGGTAGGTCTTTGCGTGGTGCCTGGGGTGGTCCCCTGACCCCATGCTGTCCTGGATCTGCTGGCGGAGTAATCATCTCAGGTGAGACCCCTGGTGGTCTCACTATGTTCTGGCTTAGAGCTGTGAACTGCTCCTGCATCATCCGCTGGCCTGCTGCCAGAGACTTTAGGGCTGCCGCCACATCAGCCATCTCAGACTGGGGTGGCGGCTGACTGGAACTGGGTCTTCCCCCCTCATCCGGCAGGGGAAGTGGTGGTGGTGGCATCTCAAGTGCCATGTGCTTGAGCTATGAAAAGTTGGACTGAAGAAAATACTGGTGAGCTTGAATACCTTAGTGGGTCTCTTTCAATGGTGAAACACCTCCTCTCAGGGGGAGTGCTGGTTCACCACCAGAGTGCCCAGTGAGGTCGAGCTGTACTTAGGGAAGAGATGTTTTCTCACGTTCCCACAGACGGCGCCAAACTGATGATGCTAAGATTTAGCACCACCAGATAAGTGATAGTGAGCTCAAGCAGTAGCAGCCATGGCAGTCATGGAGATGTATAAGTATATAAAAGGGGATGAGTATAAGAGGAGATAAGACAATGATGTATAGTGGTTCAGCCAATTTGGCCTACATCCACTGTGAGTGTGTGATCCACACTGTATGGGCACTAATGGCCTTGGATACAATGCACATAACCCTCTCTCTCTCTCTACTGTGTGTACAAGCAGAGTTTTAGCTAGGGCTACAGTTCATGGATCGATCTCCTGTAGGGTTGTAGGTGACAAGTATATATAGGTCTTGGGGGGTGTAGTGTACCCCCCAAGTATGCATGGTGAATGTGAATGATGATCTAGCCCATCCCCTGTTGACACCTGTAGATGCCAAATGATGACATAATATTCCCTCACGTGAGGGTGTGATTTTGTTATAACGGTCTACCACATGTCATATGAGCCTCACGCGCACTATTCCACGCGTCCCCCAAACCACGCGCTGTCATGATGTCACCCTCGACCTATGAGCCGAGGCCGAGGGCAAAGTTTCCTCCGGTAGTGAGCCTGGCCCAATTCTGGCCTCGTACTGTCGGCCCCTCATACTGTCGTCTGAAGTCTGGTAGAGGGTCGGCCCCTCGTACTGTCGTCTGAAGCCTGGTAGAGGGTCGGGCCCTCGTACTGTCGTCTGAAGCCTGGTGGAGGGTCGGCCCCTCATACTGTCGTCTGATGTCCGGTGGAGGGTCGTCAAGAGATTGGTGAAGGGTCGTCCCCTCGTACTGTCGTCCATTTTGGAGGCAATCCTCATCTAAGCCGAGGATATAAACGGGTATATCAGATGAAAAAGGAGATTTAATTACCAAGGTACAAATGTTAAAGAATAGAATGTTCCCTTTGAATATTCAAAACGATGTTGCAAAGTGTTTAAAGGTATGCTATAAAGATGCATCGTGGCTATGGAATTTTCGATTTGGGCATCTCAACTTTGGAGGATTGGAGTTATTATGTAAGAAGGAAATGGTGAGAGGATTACCTTGCATTAATCAACCTGACCAACTGTGCAAAGGGTGTTTACTTGGGAAGCAATTCAGAAAAATCTTTCCAAAGGAGTCAGACTCAAGAGCTAAGAATCCACTCGAGCTAATCCATACCGATGTATGAGGTCCGATCAAGCCAAGCTCTCTTGGTAAAAGTAATTATTTCCTTCTCTTTATTGATGATTTTCAAGAAAAACTTAGGTATATTTCTTGAACCAGAAATCAGAAGTTTTTGAAATATTAAGAAGTTCAAAGCTGCCGTGGAAAAGGAGAGTGGTCGTAAGATTAAGGCAATGATATCTAACCGAGGAGGAGAATTCACTTCGAGTAAATTTTAAGAATTTTATGAAGCAAATGGAATTCGTCAACCAATGACAGTTCCTCGATCCCCTCAGCAAATCGGAGTAGCGAAAAGAAAGAATCGAACCGTCCTCAACACAGCTCGGAGTATGCTCAAAAGCAAGAAACTGCCAAAGGATTTTTGGACAGAAGCAGTGGCGTGTGCCGTATACTTGTCAAACCGATCTCTAACAAGAAGTGTTTGGGTAAAGACACCATAAGAAGCATGGAGTGGAAGAAAACCGGGTATCTACCACTTGAGAGTCTTTGGGAGCATAGCCCATGTACATGTACCAGACGAGAGAAGAACCAAACTTGATGACAAAAGCGAGAAGTTCATCCTCATTGGCTTAAACAACAACTCCAAAGATTATAAATTATACAATCCTAACAATGGGAAGATTATAATTAGTCGAGATGTGATATTTGATGAAGAAAGAGAATTTTATTTCGGCTCAAGTATAGATGATTTCAACTTCTTTCCTGACTTTGAAGAAGAGAATGAAGAAACCATAATAGAGCAAGAAGGAGAAGTTCAACAAGAGACCACTACTCCACCTACCTCACCAACATCAACCACTCATGGAGACTCATCACCATCGTCAAGTGAAAGTTTCAATGAAAGAGTTATTCCTTACACAAGAAGTCTACGGGATATCTATGAGGTAAACAAAAGACATGATAATCTTACCCTCTTCTGCCTCTTTGCCGATTGTGAACCAGTAAACTTCCATGAAGCTGCACAAGACAAGAAGTGGACAGACGAGATGAATGAAGAAATTAGGTATATTGAGAAGAATGACACTTGGGAACTCGCTTCACTTCCAAAAGGTCAGGAGGCTATCGGTGTCAAATGGGTGTACAAAATGAAGAGGAATGCTATGGGAGAAATAGAAAGACACAAGGCGAGGCTAGTCGCAAAAGGATATAGTCAAAGACCTGGCATTGACTATGATGAGGTATTTTCTCCTGTTGCCCGCTTAGAAACTGTGAGATTAATTATCTCCCTAGCATCTCAAAATAGGTGGAAGATTCATCAGCTAGATGTAAAGTCTGCATTTCTAAATGGAATCCTTGAAGAAGAAGTCTACAACAAGCAACCTTTGGGATATGTAGTGAAGGGACATGAAGACAAAGTCTTGAAGCTCAAGAAAGCTCTCTACGGGTTAAAGCAAGCACCAAGGGCGTGGAATAGTCGTATTGACAAGTACTTTCAAGAGAATGGTTTCAGCAAATGTTCATACGAGCAAGCTTTATATATCAAGATCAAAGATGAAGATATTTTGATCGTGTGCTTATATGTGGATGATTTAATTTTTTCAGAAAGCAACCCAGACATGTTCAATGACTTCAAGAAAGCAATGGCGAAAGAGTTCGAGATGACAGATATTGGGCTAATGGAGTACTATCTTAGCATTGAAGTTAAATAACAAAAAGATGGAATTTTCATCTCATAGGAAGTCTACACAAGGGAGATCCTCAAGAAGTTCAAGATGAATGACTGCAAGCCAATTAACACTCCAGTGGAGTGCGGAGTTAAGCTATCAAAGAATGATGAAGACGTAAGCGTAGATCCAACTTTCTTCAAGAGTTTAGTTGAAAGTTTGCGCTATCTAACTTTTACAAGACCTGACATCCTCTATGCAGTTGGACTTGTAAGTCGATACATGGAACCCCAACAACTTTGCATTTTAAGGATGCAAAAATAATTCTTCGCTATCTCAGAGATGATAGAAAGTGCACCACAGGGTTTGTGTTCTTCATGGGAGATACCGTTTTCACATGGATGTCAAAGAAGCAACCAATTGTCACACTCTCTACATGTGAAGCTGAATATGTAGCCGCTACATCATGTGTTTGTCATGCAATTTGGCTCAAAAATCTGGTGAAGGAACTGGGTCTATTACAAGAGGAGCCAATAGAGATTTGTGTTGATAATAAGTCAGCGATAGCCTTAGCAAAGAATCCAGTTTTTCATGATCGAAGCAAGCATATCGATACTCGTTTCCATTACATAAGATAATGTATTACAAGAAAAGATGTGAAACTGAGGTACGTAAAATCTCGAGACCAAATTGCCGATATCTTTACCAAGCCACTAAAGTATGAGGATTTTGTCAGATTAAGAAATTCTCTTGGCATAACAAAACAAGTTTAAGAGGGGGTGTTGAAATATAAACTTGTTTTTATATTTAATCAACCAATTTCTAAGAACATCTTAAGTTAGGTAAGGTGTTAGGTAAGGTGTGTTTATTTATTCTTAGTGCTTCATAGTGGCTAAATAAGTGGAAACAAATTGTGTGGCTTATGAATATGTGGATTAATTTAATTTGAACCACAATGAGTGCATTTGATTTTCCTCTAGTATAAATAGCTATCGTCCTTGAGTTCTTAGAATCATCAAACAACAAGGAAGATAATAAGCAAAGCTTATT
Organism: Sambucus nigra; assembly: GCA_949130495.1. Lineage (NCBI taxonomy): Eukaryota > Viridiplantae > Streptophyta > Magnoliopsida > Dipsacales > Adoxaceae > Sambucus > Sambucus nigra. The sequence continues at coordinate 88,545,005 of OX422215.1, read as the reverse complement.
AGTTGTAATAGAGAGAAGTTAAGTTGTAAGAGTGTTTTCTTCTTTGTAATAATATTTGAGTGCTAAATACAAGATAGTTGTGTGAGTGTCTTTGAAAGCTTATTTCCAACAATATATATATATATATATATATATGAGAAGGCTCACCTACATCATGCTCTATACATCATCCATGCATCACGCTTAATTATAGGCCCTAAATTTTTTTTTTCAAATTTTATATTTTTTCCTTGAAATTAACCTTCCAATCAACCCATATGCAAAAAATTAGGTCAAAATACATTTTGTAGCTATTTTTAAAAAATTCACAAAAAACTGCTGGCGCAGACCCTTATAAATAAGGTAATTTTAGCAGTATTTGTGAATTTTTTAAAAATAGTTACAAAATGTATTTTGACCTAATTTTTTGCATATGGGTTGATTAGAAGGTTAATTTCAAGGGAAAAATATAAAATTTGAAAAAAAAGTTTTCTAGGGCCTAGAATTAAGTGTGATGTACGGTGTGATGTATAGTGCATGATGTTGGTGACCTTCATCTCTCTCTCTCTCTCTCTCTCTCTATATATATATATATATATATAGAGAGAGAGAGAGAGAGAGAGAGAGAGAGAGAGAGAGAGAGAGTATTGCTCTTGTACAGTGCGGACCGAACATATGTCATTTGACGGTGCCTAAATTATAGGTACACTCTCTAACTTTTCTAGGCTCACCCCTGCTGACACATGTCCGATCCCCACTCTTAAAATGCGAACTAATCCGCACAATATATATACTCTTCAAACCTAAATCAAAATGACGTTAAGTAGCACAAATTCTCTTCAATTTTAGATATTAAGCTCAATTGGTACCTGAACAATGCTAGAAAAAGATTCAGTCCAACCAATAAAGTGACAAAGGAACTATGGCCACCGACATCATAACCCAGCCCACGCTAAAAAGCGCCAAAGCTAACCCCAACATTTCCACCACTTTTAATCTCTCTGAAATTATAAACTCAAAGAAACTTGGATCCCGTCCTAATTGAAATTAGAAAAATATTAAAAATGATTAAACACAAGTACTTTCTATTGAAGTATATAATGTCAATAAAACACATCCTAAGTAAATGGTTGAACGCGGATTAGTTGGCTGCTCGAAGTATTCTACACCAAGATGCTTCCATCAATGCAACCTTTTGAGCCTCCATGGCCTTTTGGCCAGCTTCTCTTACTGCATTTTTTCTTGTAAAACTCTTGAGTATTGGGTGGGGATTTGAATCACCCAGGGTCCCATCAAGAGTTGAGTTCATGAAAACTTATATTGCGTGTTAGTTTATGATTTCTCTCTCAAAACTTTTCGCCAAAGACATAGCAAGAATAAGGGAACACAACCTTCTACCTCTAGCAATTTTATTTTCCTCTGCAAATAGGAATCCACCTTCTTACACGGGAACCAGTTAAGAGGTGAACTTTTGCGACGAGAGGGATTTTTAATGTTCGATGGATATTTGTTTACAGGATTTTCGTTTGACTGCCTAACCTCTTCACTGCCTTATTTCGCACTAGTCTGGAGGTAAGAAAAAGAACAAAGATATAAGAATGGACCATAGAGGAAAAAAAACTGCAATGAAGTATCCTGCAGGAAGAAGAAACTAATTTGAAATGATAATAAGACCAACGAAAAACTCACACGAGAAGGGAAAAAAATTGGTTTGATATAACTACATTATGATGTGCTCGTGAGAATGGCAAGATGACACATAAAAGTAACTGCGCCCATGCCATTGCGGCAAAAAATAAACATGTATTATGTACATATTGCTCGACGACAAATTGTTTTTGCATCTACTTTCATATCCACCGCAAATTGGACTTTATACAAACCATACATGTTTTTCAAACTAATTACACATCATCTTTAATATATTATTGGTTCATGAAAAATCAAACATTCTCAATGCATAGTCAGTGAGAGGTTAGTTTATACTTTTTATTACAATCTATCCAGCCGCCCAAGAAGACATAGGCCCTGTTTGATTGAGCGAATTGTTTGATTATGTAAATTTGTACATTGTGAATTAATGAATTGCAACTGAGTGGATTTGAAAAAAGTTTAAATCCAATTTTAAGAAATGTTTGGTAATCTGAAGTTAATGTTTAAGGTTCTATGGAAAAAAAAGATAAAAATAAATTAAAAAAGGTGGGGGGAGCGGGAAGGAGCATGTACTTTATGTCACTCTTATTTCAAATGGATGCATTTCACGTTTTTATGAAATGATCCAATTTGAGATTTTGCATATGAGCTAAAATGAGGAAATTAATGAATCATTTTATTAATAAAACCAAACACAAATAATGGGCCAATTTGAAAATTGACCAATTTATTAATGAGCCAATTTACAAGTTCGAGACAACCAAACGGAGCCGGCTATAATCAATAAATGCATTTGCTTAATATCAACTTTATCTATTGTATTAAATCTTAAAAAGCATCACTCCTGGTACCTTCTACTTACTTAAGTAAAAGATTTATGCATAAGTAGTATTTTTCCTTTTGATACATTTGTCCATCTCCAAGCTCTTGATACTAATAGACATGGTGAGTCTAAAGCACAGTTATGTTCATAAAAAATAAGCATAAACTCCAACACACACTAAAAAACATCATAATAATAACAGAACATGGCTTCATAAAGAAGAACATCCAACTGTTATATTTCTCTAGTTGCATAAGTACATAGATAATCTGATGAAAATAAATTTCAATGCCCCTAAATTTGTGTGATTCTAGTTAAACCGGTGGTGGTGTCGATTAGAATGTGTATGTTAGTTATGTAATTGACCATAAGGGTAATTTGGTCCCCTAATGTATTTAGTCTTTGGTATAAATATAAGTCCCTAAATTTGTAGGGGCCATAATTGAATTATGTTATTGTTGTTTGTATCAGAGCTAAAAAAAATGAAGAAGCTTGTTTGATCTCTCCTTCTTCCACAAACCCTTACACTTCTTCCTCACCCTAGCTAACCCCCACCTTCATCCACCACCACCAACAACGCAAATCCGAGAACACAAACCCTGGGGTTGTGCATCACCTATGTGGGCCCTTGTACGGGTATGACCGCCCTCCCCCTAGGGTTTGGATTCCAACTTCAAGTTGTTTAGGATTTTAATTTTTTTTAGCAGTGTTATGCATTTATGGGGCTAATATTTCTTCACTAAAGAGACTCTTATTATCTACCTATGTTGTGCTAGATTACTGATACGATTTTTCATCATTTGGAGTATCAAACTTTTATGTGTATTTTAAGTTCTTTCTTCATTCATTGTATGCAATAGAAGGTATACTTCACTCATTTTTCGTCTCTTGTGATCTAAAGATTTATTTGTTGTTGCTCCATTAATTTTTTGGTGGCCACGTGACTGGTTTTGTGGGCTATTTTTGTGTATTACTTTGAGTAATTGTTATTAATTGTGAGTTCATAATTGTTGGTGTTATTGTTGATTTGGTGAATGATGTCTGATGGGGAATTATCGAAGTAACGAACCCATCATTTGAGTTAATGACCATTCACCATTCACCATCATAGAAAGTCATAGATCAGTTACTTAATGGATGTAATTTTTCACCATAGGCTCAATCGTTTCAGTTATTAGGTGGTAAAAAAGAAAAATTGATTGGCCTCTTGAGAAGATCCCAACGTCAAAGAAATTCGACCCATGCATCAATCAGTGGTTTGTTACTAACTGCAGTTTATCGGATGGATGTTCAACTTTATGGAGCTACATATTTATGAGATTTTTCAATTTTATGAATCCGTTCCACTCCTATGGGAGGGTATGACTATCATGTACTATTATTCACACAATGAGATTCGGGTATTTGAACAGAGTAAAGAGATACCACATGCATGTCAAGGAAATGATTTGATTTTGATGTTTCATATCAATCTAACTTGGAGATGGGAGGAGTATACTTCATATCGTCGTTTAGTTGACATACTGGATCTTACCTCTCAGGCTACAAAGTCACTTATAGATTAGGACGAGAAGAAAAAGGTTTACCAATTCTTGATGGATCTTGGGGTTACTTTTATCTTCATTGGACATAAATTTTGAACACTTCACCCCTTCCTCCACTAACTGAAGTGTATGAGAAGCATAAGAGGGGCCTTAAGCTTACATCCTCATCTGCGGTGGTATCTGAGCCACCTTCTGTAGGTGACAAGATGGATTTTATTATTAATAGCTGGAATCGATATTTGGGTTCTTCTTCTGCTTCGTCTTATGATACATGTCCTGAAAAGAAGAAAATAGTCTGTGAGAATTAAGGTAGAGAGGGGCATCCAAACCTCAACTATTTCAAAGTGTATGCTGAGTTGAGAAATAAAAAGTAAAGAACTCATATAGCTGACGTTGTAGAAATTCCCACTGATTCTTATTTTTTTACTCCCATTGATGTGAATACCAAAATTGAGAAACCCGTTAGTTCCAAGAAGGATTGCATTCTTCATATATTGCGTAATCGATAAGCTCTAATGATTGCAACCTCCTCAGGTTCTCCTCGAGCATACCGTGCTTACACATGTGAAATTTTTTATACATGGATTATGGATTTTGGTGCTAGTGATCATATGACGGGTGCAAACGATCTTTTTATTTCATCCACCCAACCCTTCCTTAACAGGTTCACCTTATTTATGGGACTTCTACTCCCATTCTTAGCAAAGACGATATATGTCTCTCTACAAACATTACTTTACACTCAGTTTTACTTGTACCTAATCTGAACTTATTATATGTTCATCGTTTAGCAAGAAGTTTTAGTTGTGCTATTGTTTTCTTATTTGATTGGCGTTATCTACAGGACCTGTGATAGGGAGGATGTTTGGCAGGGGATATGCGCACAACAGGCTCTACTACTTTAGGGACCCTCCACCAGTTCCACCTCCTCCTTCCGTTTTTCATTCTAATGTGTTGCCTGATTCAAGCTCTTATATATTTTTTTCTTTTTAAATATTACAATTATGGCATGATCATTAGGATATGTCACTTTTCAATATTTTTGTATATTGTTCCCCGACCTAATTAAGGCTTACAGTTCTTCAAAATTCAAATGTGTTGTCTTATCTTTATCTAAGCATAATAGAACTAATTATATTCCTCACATGCATCGGACCCCTCGTGTTTTTTATCTAATACATTCTGATGTTTGGGTCCCATCACCTGTTACAACCTTTTATGGTCATCGATATTATATCACTTTTATTGATGACTACTCGAGGGATACCTTAGTTTACTTGCTTCATAAAAAATCTTATGTTCTACCCCCTTTTTACAAAGTTCTTATGAGTTGTCAAAACTCAATTTAATGTTATTGTTAGAGACATTAAGTCTAATAATGTTAAAGCATACATCTCAAATGAGTTTGTCTCTTATCTTAACAAACAAGGTATTCTTCAGTAACTCACTTGACTATACACTCCTGGACAAAATGGGGTTAGTGAAAGAAAAAACAGAAGTCTCATGAGAGTGGTGTTATCTATTACGAGGGATGCGAGTACCTAAATCTTATTTGCACTTAGTTGTCTTAACGAATGTTTATTGTTTGAATCGTACTCCGTATTGGATCGTTTATAATAAAGCTCCATTATAACTTATTTATCTTAATAAGATTTTTGTGTAATTTCACGCGTGTGTGACTGCACTTGCTCTGTTCATAACTAATCTCCTACTCGCCCTAAGCTCGATGATAAAGATATTCATTGAATTTTTATATGATATTATAATATATCCAAAGGGAATCATTTTTATGATCCTGTCACACGTTGTATGTATCATAGTTTACATGTCATATTTCATGAATATACGTGATTCTTTGGTGGCTCTACTTTTTTTCATTCTTCTACTCTACCTCCCGAGGACTCATATATTGTTAACCCTATACTTGTGTTTGATTATACTAATCATGTCTCTCCATCTAATATACCTTTCCTGGTGTACTCCCATCGCTCATGCTCACAAATCTTTCTTTTCATTATCCCCTCCTCACCAGGTAATAGCTTTAATTCAATTTAGCATATTTTGATCATGTTGTTAAGACAAGTAATGATCTTGCAAATGATGACGTTGTTGCTCTAGGCCCCGAGCCTTGGTACGCCCTCGAGGGCATAGAGCCTCGCCCTTTCGATATGGTTATGATTTTTTATACGAAACATCATATCTCAAAGTTTATTTCTTACGAGGGTTTTGAATGTTCTTATCACACTTTTACATTGGCTCCTTCCTCCACTCGGATGTTGGGGACTGTTTTTAGGTTTTCCAAGTTTCACATTGGGTTGAAGCTAGGCAGTATGAGATGGGTGCTTTCAGGGCCGGCCCCGAAGATTTGGGGGCTCAAGGTGAACTTGTAAAATGAGGCCCTTTATATAATATTTTTTTTCCGAAAAGTATAATATATATTTTTACAAGCTAACAAGAACGAACAAAATAGAATACACAACAACCCAACAATTAATCTAAAAATTTCTGACCTCAACAAAATAAAGGAACATTGGAACATGTTTTGCTGAATTTGTAAAGCAACTTTGAAAGCCCTTCTTTGCTAAAAAAATACTGAAGAAACACATAAAAAAATGAACATCATTAGAATAAAAAAAATTAATAGCAGATTAAAAGGAGCAACAAGATTAATTACAAGAACTTAACAAAAAAAATCAGCACTAAGAACTATAATTAAAAAAAAATTACAGATTAACAAAAAATGATAACAAGAACATATAACTTTCTATTCACTTTTAAACTACATCATTTAAATCTTTAAATATAAATATTGTTTGTACTAATTTAAGTGTTTAAAATATAAAAAAAATGACAACAAGAATACCATTTAAATTCAAAAATATAAAAAACCGCATTTAAATCTAAAAATTAACAACAATAATTATAATTAAAAAAAATGGCAACAAAAACTTAACAAAATGACAACAAGAAGAGGTAGAAAAATGACAACAAGAAGATATAACTTTATATACACTTTAAACCTTAGATTAGTAAAATAACAACCTTTAAAAAAATTAATAAAGGGGTTTAACATATTAGTAAAAAACGACATTTCTATTTCTGGATTTAAAAAAAATATTAACAAGAATAACTTAATAAAAAAATTAACATCATTTTATAAGTGTTCAATAAATTAATAAAAATAACAGTTATATTTAACAACAATGAAGATTTCAATCTAAAAAAGTAACATGAGATAATGAGAGAGGGTGAATAAAAAAAATACACTTGAGAGTATTGTAAGCATTTAAAAGAGGGTTGATTTTTTTAGAGATAATGAACGAGAGTTTTAATGGTTGGAACTTGGATGGAATTTGGAAAGTTGGTCTTGGGTGGGGTGGGAGCCATTTTTTTAGTTCTTAAATGAGTGTAATGAATGAGCAAGTGAAGATGAAGAATTAGTTGTTGGTGGGTAGATTTTAAGTTTATCTTTTTTGCTTGAGCCTATTTTTGAAACTTATATAATACATACTTATACAATATTTGGGGCCTATATTTTTATATCATATTTGGGGGCCCAAGGCGGTTGCCTCATTGGCTTACCCCTTGGGCCGGCCCTGGGTGATTTACAATGTAACCATACCTGGGATATGGTTCCTGTACCTAAAGGGGATAAAACAGTTATTTGTAGGTGAGTCCATACACCCAAGTTCTTAATTGATGGGATAGTGGATAGGTATAGGGCCCAACTTCTTGTTAAGGGATTTACTCAGATCCCGAGAAAAGATTTTGGAGCAACTTTTGCTCCAGTTGCAAGACTCAACACTATTCTCTTATTGAACTTCGTCCTCTTAGCCATTCCACCATCTTATGTAATACCCCATATTTTTGGAAGATTTTACTTTAATTATGGGATCAGGATTAATTAATTTAAGTGCCGAAATTTATTTATAATTAATCCGCATTTAATTAAATAATTACTACCGTGACGAGAGTTAATATTTATTGGTGAGAATTATATTAAATATTACTTAGTGAGTAAAGTAATATACGATTAAGTCGGGACTAAATTAGAGGAATACAAAAAGGTAAAATATTTAAAAGTCGCTTATATGGTCATTTCGAGTGCGTCGTTGAGTAGGGAAGGGTCGAGATAATCAAAAAAGTCTACCCGGGGGCTTAATTTGGGTTCTGAGGCAATCTTAGGCCGAACTGGCACCCCAGAAGGGTATTTTATATAATTCAAATGGTCATTTCAAGTGCGCCAATGTGTTTGGAAAGATCGAAATAGTTTAAAAAGTGTACTTGGAGGTTTAGTTTGGGTCTCGGGGCATTTTTACGCCAAATCGGCACCCCGAAAGGATATTTTGGTCTTTTAGATTTTTGGAGTAAAAAGACCTACGAAATTCCTAAGTTTATATCACCTAGTAGGTTAAGGTTTCTAGGGTTAGAATTTACAAAAGCAAAGAGAGTCAACTAGAGGAGGAAGAAGAAGAGTTCCTAGGCTTAACCCACCATTCTTACACCACTACCACTGTTGTGTAGATCAGAAGGAGAGGAATGCCACCCTACCACCATTCTGCGGAAATTCAAACCTACATATAAATATTGAGTATATGTAGGATGATTATTATCATTAATATATGAAAATTAGAGTAAATTTAGAATATTAAAATCATGTTTTTGGGTAAGAATCATGTTAGATTTAGTCCCCCTATGCATGTAGAACGAATCTGATGAATTAGTATGATAAACATGTGAAGAAATCTGGGGCCTTGCTGTTGTTCTTGAGCAAAAATGATAATCTAGGGTTTGAGAGGCTTAATGTTGAATTAATTCGATTTAAAGGTGTTCTTTGATGATTTGATGATTCAATCATGTTAGAAATCATTTATATATGTTAGTATGATGTTTAGTATGTTTGATTGGGAGTTTGGGATTATGTAATGGAGGTTTGGAGTGATAAAAATGGTAGAACCCGTAACTGTTACAATGGATAAGATGAGAACTGTTACAGGTGAATCGATTCGAAAGGTAAATTGATTCGGTCTAAGGCCGAATCAATTCGGTTTCCCAGATTTTGACTATTTTTCCCTTTTTTTTATAATTCATGGTAAACGATCGGATTAACTTTTGGAAGTAATTTTTAAATGTAAGTAGAGATGATTTAATTATCTGTAGGCCAATGTTGGGATTGTGACTTAGTCACATAGGGGATATAGGGCTTAAGCTAATTAGGTTTAATTGGTTCTTAAAACCTAATTCGTAGAATGATATTATGTCACGAGAAGTCAAAGGAAGGTATGACCTAGACCAGTAGGGTATGGGTGAGGTATCTACTGAATTGAATTAAGGGGCAATTTGTAATCCGTCGAGTATTGGGGAAACCCTCGGGACTAGACGATGAGAAATATTATGGTAAAGGAATGCTACATAGAATGTTCGAGAATTATCATAGTACATACGGGATATCTATTATAGGTTAAATGAGTACATATACTGAATATATATGTATATATAGAGGTGGTGTGAATACATATTATTTGATTTAATATGTGTAAAACTACCTAGGCTACTTGCTATAACGAGAGGTTTCCGCATAGTGGACAGTCTTATCCTGATGAGCCCATTTGGGGGATCTTGACTTGTACCCCAGAACATAGAACCTAGGTACGTTCTATCTGAGAGTATGATAGTTTGGACGGTCAATTGGGCACGTTTGGTGTGTGTGTAACCCATAAACATGGAAATATTTTGGCCTCCATTATGTGTGATTTGATTTATGGTTTGACGGTGATATCCGAACCAATGTCCTTAATTAGTATTTGATGTACCAGGACTTAATAAGAGAGTATGCCCGCATTGCAGGTCTCCACCTAGGGATGTCGTATACGTGTATATTATAAGAGTGATATATATATATATATATATATATATATATATATATATATACGTGTGATTGATTCTACTACGGGTGTATCAGTATTAAAGATAGATAGTGGTATCTAAATTACTCTAAGTGTGTGAGAACTTATTCATAAACATGTGACTCTTAATAAATAAAAAGAATTAGAAATGTAGTATTGTATTATATGGGCAATAGGGGAGGTCCCAATAAATTATTAGGCGGGAAAAAATTTAAGTTAGTCTATTTAGGCGGGGTAGCATAACTGGGTGGGTTAGAAGAGTGCGTTAGACATGCACAATAGATGAGAGGTGAGGATCTCAAGTAAGAGCACACGAAGCTAACATGTATATAATATGTCCTCTTTAATTCATTTTAAATACTTACTAAAATGTTTTCAAACTGTTTTACTTGGGCTCTGTCCCGTTTCAAATCCATTTTTGTAAAAACATTTTAGGTGTCCATCCACAGGGATGCTAGACTTAGGAATTCCTTCACTTGTCATTCTGCAGCTACTGTGCAGGTTGCAGGACCTTGATATTGGATGCCTTCACATCTTTCGCTTCTTGTTTCGTATTTAACCTATTCCAGTCGGTCATGTCGCCCCTTTCTTAGTTGGTGTTTATTATTGAGACATTGTACTTTTATTTTGTTTCCAGCATTGAATTTAGATTTTATTTATGGATGACTGTTTGGGATTTTTATCTAGAGTGTTATTCTAGACACATTTATTTATTTCGTTATATTATCATTCATTATTATGTGTGTGGAAATTGTGAATGCCACTTATTTAGTTTATCTCAATTTCATGTTAATAACCAGAATTAAAATTTTGACACTTGGCCATTAGGGTATTAATAATTTTTTGGATTTCGACAATGATGCTGAGAATGAAACTATTATTGAATCCTGTTTAATTTAATAATGGACTGGTCACCTAGGATTAGAATAGGCGGGGTGTCACATTATAATGGGAATGCATAGTGATTATCCCTTATCGATGGATTTTGAGGTTATAGGTTCCGGACGACCTATAATTATACTTAGTATGAACGAGTGATCCCCAAATGTGATAGGGTTAGTAGTCTATTTATTTGTACGTGTCGGGGACCTTAGCGATTTGGAAATTTGAGTTGATATGGTTTTATTCTTACTTTATATTACACTTGATATGAGTAATCTAGTACAGACATTTTGGAATCTTAATTATCACTACAAGAAAAATGAATATTAGGGACGGGAGTATTTGGGACGGTCGTGTCATTTTGTCCCTTATGCTATAGCAAAAGGGACGGTTTTAATTACCGTCCTTTTTTATAGTAACAAAAGGGATGGTTTTTTAAAAATTGCCCCTTTCGGTATTTATCAAAAGGTACTGTAATTAAAATTGTCCTTTAAAGTATATACGAATTTTTAGTGCTGATTTTTCCCGGGGTAATTTAAGGGACGGAATTTCAAACCGTCCCTTTTGCTATATCAAAAGAGACAAATTTTAAAAATCATCCCTTTTGATATAGCAAAAGCGACGGTTTTAAAATCCTTCCCTTTTGGCATGCCTTGAATTTTTATCTTTTTTCGCAAACAAATATAAGAGATGGATTTTTAAACCGTCCCTTTTGTTATACCAAAAAGGACGGTTTTAAAAATCTGGCCTTTATACTATAGCAAACACTACAAGAAAAATGAGTATTAGGGACTGTTGATGTAAAAAATTAGATCACTCTAATAATTCAATCACTGATAAATACATGAGACAAAAGATTTTAAAGTGGTTCAGCCTTATAAGAATGGCCTACGTCCACTGTTGTTTTATTGCTGAGTGTTTGGGAATTCTCGATTACAAGAAATTTCGTTCTGGATCCCAAAGTTTGTATTTAGGATCCGGTCCCTTACAATGAGGATTGTACACCGTATTTATAGCCTTGAGGCTATCATCTGAAAGGGTGATACATTAAATGATATACATACGAAAGTGTAATACATTTAATGCCCTTTAGGCGTGTGCGTCTAAATGATAAGAATTTAATGAACCAATTGAACTGTTGGTTATCCAACTATTAATGCTTTGTTCGAGATGCAGCTCGGACCGCTTGAGTTGCTCGGACCGCCTAAGCTTCCTGGTATTCAAGATTTCCTCGGAGAGGTCAGTTCCTCGGAGCGTACGAGTTCCTCGGAGCGTATGAGTTCCTCGGAGCGTATGAGTTCCTCGGAGTAACATGGTTCCTCGGAGCGTGCGATCATCTCAGAAGTGCTTGTTGTTGCCATGTAGATAGCCACGTGTCTTCATATGATTGATCCAAGTCAGCAGATTAAATTTGGTATCAACAGAAGCCCCCAATGTTTCATAGTTCGAAATTTGAGGAGTATGGAACATTCTTTCTCGGAATACGGTAGCTTTAAATAGTCTTTCAATTTTTTAGGAGCGTTTCCCTTGTATTTATTTTCTCCTTCCAAATTCGTAGAATCATGCTTTTTTGGACTTTCTGCGTGCTTCGATTCCCGCATTACTTTTCGTCTTTTTGGCCGCTGTTGCCTGCTTTGGTTCCCGCGCCACTTTTCATCTTTTTGGCCACCGGTAACGTAATCATCCTTTTTGTAATCATTACTTCGCCAGTTCCCAAGGTAAGGTATTTAAACTTCATAGACACTTCATTCGTCTTCTACCTTTTCAAATTTTCATCTTCGAGTTTTTCGTCGTCTCTTCCTACTCTCTTGTGCGTTCATCTTTTCCGTCGTTCGTTGTCAGAAGATCCGTTCTTTTCCTGTAAGATCTTCTTCCTTCATCTTTATTTCTTTATTCACTATGGTTTATCCTGTTGAGTCTCTTGAGAAACTTCGTTCTGATTTTTCCATTCCCTCTTGGGTTGTCTTGGAAGAGCTTTCTGAGCCTTCTAATTATTTCAATTTGGCTGAGGGACATTGGTTCCCCAGTCTCTTTTTTGCTGAGTGTGGATTTTCTTTTCCACCAAATACTCTATGTCTGGAATTTTGTCAGTACTTTGATGTTGTTCCTGCACGAATAGCCCCCAACACATGGAGAATAGTTAATGGGGTGCATAAATTAAATCAAGTGCATGGAACTCGTATAGGAATTCCAGAAATCATGTACTGCTATAGATGGGCAAATAATGATAATATTTATTATTTAAAAACTAGGTTTATAAATAGAGCCTTAGTAGTCAATCTCCCTGATGCCAACAGGGATTTTTTTGAACATGGGGTTGTTGTAAAAAATTGGCAACACCCTCCTTTAACCGGAGATGAGGTTTACCAGGGTCCCAGATGCCCTCCTTATGGAAATGGGATAGGTTATTTTATTTTATTTTATTTATCTTGAAATCATGTTTGTTTTGTGTTTGATAAAATGTGTTACTGATAACAATGTTTGTTTATTTGTAGTTGATAGCAAAAGAAGGTGCCCAAAAGAAACAGATGTCAATATAAGGCATTTGGGACTTATCTGGGGTTTGCATCAAAGGGTTACCGACGAGCACATCAGGTCGGCTTCGTATTTGCTCCAGTACAAGAGCTACACAACCTCCTTCACTGCTCGTCTAGTGATCATTGTAGCAGAGCCAGTACCAGCCTCTGTAAGTTCTTCGCCTGAATCCCACATTCCTTTGAGCGAAAGGATGAAGAAAAGAAGGACTCATGCTCTGTTTGAGAAAACTGCCTCCGGTTCTGGGGAGGTAAAAAGGATTAGGATTGATATCCCAAAGGAGGGGACAAAGAAGACTGATGCAGTTCCTCCAGCTTCTCCTACTAAAGTCTCCGAGAAGGTTGCTGATAAGCCCGCGATGGCTACGAGCAGCTCTGCTGCTCATGGAAAGGTGATTGTGATATCACCGACCAAGGGTTCTTCCTTGGTTGTACCTGTTCCCCCGAGGAGGCTGAAGAAGAGATCCTCGGTCAATTTGGCTGATACCATCATTCATCCCCCAGCTGTTGGGACTGAAGTTCCCACTTTTATTCCCCCGAGCTCTGTCATGATCTCGGTAAAGTCCTTGACCATTCCCGAGGTCCAAGGAACTGAGGATAACCTTACTCGGGACATGGTTACTTCTTTGGCTGCTCGTCATCTTGCTTCAGTAAGTCTCTTTACTTTAAACTTTTTGTAGTTCCCTTTGTCATTTCTTATTTCTAACTTGCTTTCTGTTCACAGTTGACGAGCTACTTTAACATAATCCTGAAAAAGGATGAAGCCATTAAAGCCTCATGCTCTTCCTCTAGTGTGGAGGGAGTTATGGAAGAGGCTATAAAATCTTTGGAAGACTCTCGCCAGGAGTATGCCACTGACAAGGTTATCTGGGAGAGAAAGTTGCCTCCTCCGAGCAAGAAAAAGCTCGAGTTGTTGATGCCTCCAAGGAGTTGGAGAAGAAAAATGCTTCCTTGGAGAAGGCAAATAAAGAGCTCGGAGAGAAGCTCAGGGTTGAAGGGGATCTTGATAATAAGCTCAAAATTGCTGAGGAGAGGTTGGTCCAGCTCCAGGAAGTAACTCAGCAGAAGGAGGAGGCTGAACAAAAACTAAAAGCTGCTGATGATTTGCTGTCCGAGAAGCTTGCCTTGGAGAAGGCTAAAAGGAAAGCTTATGTGAAGAAGTCCTTCAGCTCTGGCTGGGACAAGGGATGGGATAAGGGGTTTGCTTCCATGATATCTCAAGTAGACTATGGCAGCCTAAAGTATTTTAGGGATGGATGGGTTGCTGCCCTTCAGGAATTGAAGGTCGACGAGTCATCCGAGCTCTTCCAGAAACACATCCCTAGTCCCCCTCCTACTCCAGAAGAATTAGAAGAGGACTAAGCCACCTCTGAGGAGTCTTCAATGGTAGTGGGAGAACATGACCTAACCAACCAGCCTGCTGCCGAGCAAGTCATTTCTTCTTCCGAGCAACAGCTGGTGCTCTCTGAACAGACCACAGTTCCCTCCAAGCAACCTGCTTCCTCTTCCCAACCTCCTGAGAAGGTTTTGGGAGATAAGGAAATGGTGTAGTGTTGTTCGGTTTTCTATTTCTATTTTTCTTTTTTGTCAAATGTAGCCCAAAACTTGTAACTCCAAATTTCATGATCTAATAAAACTTGAGTTCTTTCTTCCATACGATTGTCTCTTTTCTATTTTTCTTTTTGATGATTGTCTTTTCTTTCTCTGCTAGTTTCTGGCCAGGATGGACCTACTATCTGCTCATGATACAAAGTTGCTGTAACAATGCAATGAGTACTTCAAGGCTGGCCACACAGACTTGAGTGCTGCACAAGTTACCGACATCCTCGGTCAGGATGCTTCAGAACAGGTAGTGGAAGCATATCAGTACCTGACGTATTTGCTTGATCAAGCGGTTGCGAATAATGTGGCTTACTATGAAATGATCAAGGATCTTCAGGGCACCCTCGAAGACCTTCATCTTCAATACAAAGAATCCACTGCCCTGTTGCATGAGGGATATGAGAAGAAGTATCAGCAGCTTTCTGCTGAGAAGGGCTACGAGAAGCTCGTTGCTAGGTACGATGTCAGGGAGAGAACTCTAAGGGGTGAAGTTGAAGAATGTAGACAGATTATCGAGCTGTTGGAAAAGGAAAACAACAACTTGCAGAAAGAGCTATCACAGTTGAAGTCTGCAGCCTCTTCTTCAACAGCCCTAATCCCAGTGACTGACGAGGGTTTTCATTCTTAGAGGTTGAGAATGCTAAATTAAGGGAAGAGTTGGACACATTGAGGAGGTCGGGCACTTTCATATCTCCTCGGGGATGAGCGAGAGCTCCTCGGGGATGAGGAAGAGCAGCTCGGGTGCTTGTCGAGGAACAGAGGACAACGTCTGCCTTAGAGAACCAAGCTTTCCAATTAATGGCTGAGAACCAAGATTTGTCTGACATGTCAAAGAAAATTAGGGACTTGGAAAAACAGATCTCTGCGCAGAAGTCAATCTTGGAGAATAAGGAGCTTTTTATCAAGAACCTCCATGATCAGCTAGAAAAGCTAACATATCAGTTCCACAAACAGCCCAGGGAGTTCTGGATGGCTGGATACAACGAAGCACTATTCTATTTGGACGATCGTATCCAGAATGCCAATAATGAGGGCTACAAATAAGGCTGGCTGAATGCCTTAGGTGTGCTGAAGATCGAACAAGGACACTATCTGTGGGACTACCATGATCCCGGGTTGCTCGACTTGCATGTGCCACCGTAAAATTTGGACATGGAATGGATCCCAGCTCGTGCCATTCCTCGAAGCTTAATTTCAAAATACCTCGGTGACTACAATTTACATTCTCAAATTGAGGTATCTCATCCCGAGCATCTTTTAGATCGACCTTCTGTGATGAACGTTAGGATGTTGAAGGATTTGAACTTCATCAATTCTCCTCAGTCTTTAAATGATCCGCCTGCTGGCGAGGAACCTGTATCGAAAGCTGAGGGGAAAAGACCAATAGAATAGGAATTTTTCATGTAACAGTTAGTATACATATCAATGTAATTTTCATTTTATTATCAATGTAACTTGTAATTTATTTTGAATTTAATGAAAGACTTTCATTTTTTCTTGCAAATCTCAATTTCTATTATCTTGTAGTTATCAAACACTTTATATTCATGTATCTCTGTTAAAAAGATAATAATATTGTGATGTTCATCGACCAACTTAGTAATAAAAAAGTTACAAGTATCAGTAATGTTGCTCGATCACTTAATAATAAAGTAGTGAGTATAAAAATGTTTAAAATTTTTCCAACCAACTAAGGTTGTTAAATTGTGCTCGTCGACCAATTATAGTTAGTGAGAGTTGATCCCCGACTAACCATACATGGTAAATTTTTGTCTTTTTCATAAAATGTATCCGACTAACCAAAGTCGATAAATTATCCTCGTCGACCAACTATAGTTAGTGGGTTTTTATCCCCGACCAACCATACTTGGTACAGTTTGGAATATTTTCTCCTCGTCGACCAACTATGTTGGTACAGTTTGGAATATTTTGTTTCCTAGCCAAACAGGTTGGCATTTTTAGGAATATTTCTCCTCGTCGACCAACTACGTTGGTACAGTTTGGAATATTTTTTCCTCGTTGACCAACTATGTTGGTACAGTTTGGAATATTTTCTCCTCGTCGACCAACTATGTTGGTACAGTTTGGAATATTTTCTCCTCGTCGACCAACTATGTTGGTACAGTTTGGAATATTTCGTTTCCTAGACAAACAGGTTGGCATTTTTAGGAATATTTCTCCTTGTCGACCAACTACGTTGTTACAGTTTGGAATATTATCTTGAGTAGTCTGCCGAGCTTTGGCGAGTAGTGCATAGCACTAGTATTCCCCGAAAAAATTTCAATAAGCAGAGAGACTTGTAGAATATTTTTATTTTATTCATACCGATGGAAACTGTGTTACATATACATCACTCATAATACTTGCGCAAATGCTCTGCGTTCCATGCATTCTTAAACTTTTCGCCTTCTAAAGTTGTTATTCGATAAGTTCCTGGTCGAACAACTTCTGTAACTCGGTATGGTCCATGCCAGTTTGCCTCTAATTTGTTATACTTTTGAATTACTTTCTTCAGCACATAGTCTCCTTCTTTCAGGCCGCACTTCTTCACCCTCTTATTGTAAAAAAAAGTTGTCCGCTGCTGGTAAGTAGCATTTCTAATGGCTGCCTCCTCTCTGACCTCCTCGAGCATGTCTAAATCCAGTGTTCTCATTAAATCGCTAACAGGGGAATTGAAATTCAGTCCCCTGTGTGTTGGGAGACCCAACTCGGCAGGTATGACAGCTTCACTTCCAAACGCCAGCATGTATGGTGATTCTCCAGTTGCTACTCGGGGAGTAGTTCGGTAAGCCCAGAGTACTGATTGTAACTCGTTGATCCAATTCGCTTTCGCATCATCTAATCTTTTCTTCAAACCGTTCAACAGCGTTCTGTTTATCACTTCAGTTTTTCCATTGCTTTGAGGATGGCCTGGTGTTAAATGAACCTTCAAAATGTTTGATTGATGACAATAGGCAGCGAACTCCTCGTTATCAAATTGTGTTCCATGGTCTGTGATGAAAGCATGAGGAAGACCATATTGGCAAATGATGTTCTTCCAAACAAATTGGTACACCTTCTCGTACGTCATATCCATGAGTGGCTCAGCTTCTACCCACTTAGTAAAATAATCCACCACGACGACGAGGTACTTGAACCTTCCTCGGGTCGTTGGCTATGGTCCAACCAAATCAATTCCCCACATGGAAAATGGTCAAGGGGAATTTATGGGTGTCAACAATGCTTGTGGAGTTCTTCGGATGGAGGAAAAGCGTTGGCACTTGTCATATTTCTTGGCATAGGCTATACAATATGCCCTCATCGTCGGCCAGTAGTATCCCTGCGTCATCACCCTTTGTAAAAGTGTCCGACGTGCTACATGTGCTCCACAAGACCCTTCATGGATCTCTTCAATCAAATCTTTCACCTCGGTGGGATGTACACATCTCTGCAAACTTGCCATAATTCCTCGTCTATATAAAACACCATTAGTTAGTACATACCGAGCAGCTTTAAACTTCAATTTCTTGGCTGCAAGCTTGTCAATTGGCAATTCTCCTTCCTCGATATATACCCTGATGGGATCTATCCAAGATGGTCCTAAATCAAGGGTGATAAAATTCATCTTCAGATCTTCATCTATACTCCGACCAGCTAACACTTTAATTGGGATTGTTCGTCGTAGCTCGGTGCGAGTAGCTGATGCTAGTCGAGCTAGGGCGTCTGCTCTCGCATTCTCCATTGTTGGTATTCTGACCAGCTGAATAGCGGCAAATTCTGATAACAGTTCCTTTGCCTTTGCATGATATCTGATCATTAATTCTCCTCTAACAGCATATACTCCCATCATTTGGTTTACAATCAATTGAGAGTCACTGAAGATCACAACCTGCTGTGCCTTCATAATTTGTGCCAAATTAAGCCCTACAATCATGGCCTCATATTCAACCTCATTGTTGGAAGTTTTGAATTGGAAACGCAAGGCGTATTCCATGTCGACCTCATTTGGAGTGCTTAGAACTATCCCCGCGCCACATCCGGTAGTGCAAGATGAACCATCTACATATAGCCTCCATATAGGTAACTCGTCTTCAAATTTTTGATCAGTTAGAGTACCTCGGTGAAATATTTGCTGCTTCCTTTCATCCTCCCTGAATTTTTCTCGCTCCTCGTCGATCATCTTTTCTTGCCCTTTTACCAATCGGAGTTGGTCTGAGCTCGAATTTAATGATTTTACAACATCCACTTGCCCTCTTAGCAACCGGAGTTAGTCTGAGATAGTGTCTGTCGATCCTGTAACATCCACAGGTTGATCAGCGAGAAACTCTTGTTCCTCGTATGGAGTCCTCCCAACTGTCTCTGCATCACATCCTGTAACATCCACACGCCCTTTTACCAATCAGAATTGGTCTGGGCCCATTTTTGTTAATCCTATAACATCCACAGGTTGATGAGCGAGCAACTTTTGCTCCTCGGGGGTATCAGGATAAGTGAACTCCGCTATGAAATCTGCTACAGCCTGCCCTTTTAGTGATGATCTGGGTTCATAAATTATATCATATTCTCCGAGCTTTATTGCCCAGTAGATCAATCTCCCTGATTTCCCTGGCTTATGAAGGGCTTGTCTCAATGGCACATCGGTGTATACTACTATAGTATGATCCCCGAATTATGGCCTCATTCTCCTACTCGCCTCAATGAGCGCCAGTGCCAATTTCTCCAGTCTTGGATATCTGATCTCTGCTCCTCGGAAGGCCTTACTTGTGTAGTAAATTGCCTTTTGTACTCCATTCTCCACTCTGATCAACGCCCAGCTAACTGCATTCTCGAACACTGCAAGGTACAAATACAATTTTTCTCCCATCATCGGCCTGGACAACAGTGGAGGTGCTCCCAAGTATTTCTTCAAGTCTTGAAAAGCCTTCTCACATTCATCATTCCACTCAAAAGTTTTTCTGAGTGTCTTGAAGAATGGGAGACATCTATCAGTTGCTCGTGACACAAATCTGTTGAGTGCTGCTACTCGTCCTGTGAGACTCTGTACTTCCTTCTTCGTTGTTGGGGATCGCAGCCCTAATAGAGATTTGATCTTTTCAGGATTTGCTTCAATGCCACGTTGATTGACAATGTACCCGAGGAACATGCCTTCTCGTACTCCAAATATGCACTTCGTCGGGTTCAGCTTCATTTGATATTTATCTAGTTGATCAAAAGTTTGACTTAAGTCAACTAGATGATCGGTAGCTTTCTTACTTTTGTCAGCATGTCGTCAACATAGACTTCCATATTGTCACTGATTTGTTCAGCAAAGACCTTGTTCATCAGCCTCTGATATGTCGCACCTGCATTTTTTAAACCAAAAGTCATAACATTATAACAATAAGTTCCCCTAGGGGTAATGAAAGAAGTTCTCTCCCTGTCTTCAGGTTTCATTTTGATCTGATTATAACCAGAATAAGCATCCATGAAGCTCAGCAACTCGTGACCCGAGGTAGCATCCACCAGTTGATCAATTCGGGGCAGTGGAAAGTGATCTTTTGGGCATGCTTTGTTGAGGTCGATGAAGTCTACACACATCCCCCACTTGTTGTTTTTCTTCTTTACCATCACCACATTGGCTAACCAATATGGATATTTAACATCTTCAATGAAACGAGCTTTCTGGAGCTTCTCGACTTCCTCCTGTATAGCTTGATTCTTCTCGGGACTGAATACTCTTCTTCTCTTCTTCACAGGCTTGATCTCCTTATTCACATTGAGCTCGTGACATAAGAAATTTGGGTCAATCCCAGGCATATCTTCATGACTCCAGGCAAAAGTTTGTCTTCTGTTTCTAAGGAAAGTTATCAATTCCTGTTTTAGTGAGGCTTCCAATGATGAACCTATTTGAGTAGTTCGTTCAGGGTGTTCATCGTCCAGAATGATATTTTCAATAGCTTCCACCACTTGACCCTTCACGAGTTGCGACTCATCCCGAGGATCCAAGGTTTCAATTTCTTCACCTTTTCCACTTGATAAGTAGTAGTCTTTTTCGTTGATTCTTCCAATTCATCTTGCTCGGCGGATGAATAATAGCACTCCCGAGCTACTTTCTGATCACCTTTCATAACTCCTACTCCAAAGTTTATTGGAAATTTTAGGCATTGATGCACTATAGATGGTACAGCCTCAAACTTATTCAATCCTACTCTTCCCATGATGATATTGTACGATGACTGGACATTCTTATCCATCACGAAAAAGCATATTATTTCTGTCCGACAAACAGGCCACGTACCAATGAATATATCAAACTTGATCGTCCCAAGTGGAAACACTTTCTCGCCAGCAAAACCGATGAGGGGTCTGTGGTAAGGCTCCAGTTGAGATAGCTTTAAATTTAAACTATCGAAACACGAGTAGAACATGATGTCTGTCGAGCTACCGTTATCGACCATCACTCTTGAAATTATTACCTCCTTCATTCTCATTTTTATCACTAGTGGGTCGTCATGAGGATACAGAACTCCTGCAAGATCATTCTGTGAAAACCCTAGGACCAATTTTTCTTTGTTCACCTTTCTCAGGCGATCTTCCTCAGCTAAATTTATTCGCTGAATGTACGAGCAAGCTTGAGCCTCTCCGAGGTAAGCTTTTCTTTCTGCACTAAGGTCTCCTCCTCCTGCATCTCCTCCTGTAATAACATTACAATCAAATGGCCCAAAGCATATTGAAAATACCTCTCGTTCTAGCTGCCTTGGTTTCTTGGGAAGATCGGGGTCATCATCTGGATCATCTTCATGGTTTCTCTTCTTTTTCTCCTCTGCTCGACGAGGAGATCTAGACCTCTCTCTAGTTCGGTCGTTGTTTCTTCTTTCACCTCCCTGATCAATATACTTTGCTAGCTTTCCTCGTCGGATGAGTGTTTCAATCTCGTTATGAAGAGCTATGAAATTTTTGGTCATATGTCCATGATCCTTATAGAACTCGCAATATTTCTCCCTATTCCTCGTGTCCGGATCTGACTTCATTTTCTTTGTCCAGTTTAACTCCTCGATGTTCTTAATTTCTTCCAGGACGTGGTTGATATTTGCCTTCAAAGGCGTGTAATTATCAAATTTCTTCAAGACCTCCCATGACGACCTACTTTTGGAATGTTTGTCACCACCATTGTTCTTATGCTTTTTCTTCTTAGCTTTATCACCTTCCACCTTGGTTTCTTTGGCGTCCATATTCTTCTTCGCAGACATAGCCTCCTCGGCATTCATAATCTTGGATGCTTTTCCTATCAGGTCCGACATGGTTCGAGGTGGATCTTTGGCCAAAGTGTAGTACAACTTGTTTGGCATCACTCCACTCATCAAAGCAGTAATCGCTGTCTTCTCCTCATAATCAATGACTTCGAGCTTCTCGTTATTAAAACGAGTTATATAGTCTCTAATACTCTCACCAGATTTTTGTCTAACACTTAACAAATGTGCTACTCGTTTAACTAGCTTTTCTCCGAAGCAGAAATTCCCAATGAATAACTCGGCCAGTTGAAGAAAAGTTGAAATCTTACCCCGAGGAAGATTATTATACCATATCTGAGCAGATCCGGTAAGAGTTCCCGAGAATGCCCTGCATCTCATCTCGTCTGGGACAACATAGATGTCGGCAGCAGCTTGATATTGCTCTATATGAAGGGCAGGGTCAGTCTTCCCATCATACTTAGGAGTCACAACAGGTGCTTTGAACTTTGATGGTGTTGTAAAATCAACAATATCCTGGACAAAAGGGGTTCCTCGAACAAAGGTTTGTTGTAGAGGATTCTTAGCCTTAGCCATGTCCCCTAATCTATCCTCCAGCCTTTGAATAGATCCTTTCCATGCATCATTCCCTTCCTTGGGCCTATTGGTTCGAGCAACTGATCGCGTTGAAGTGGCTTCCTGGGATTTATCTTAACGAGCAGCTGGTCGGTCAGCGGATCCATCTTGACGAGCAACTAGTCGCGACTGGGAAGATCCTTCCCTTAAATATGATGGTCGTCGAAAGCTCCTCGACGCTACATTAAGAGGACTCTTGTTCCTCCTAGGGCCTAATCGATCAAAAGGAGAGGCCCAACTTAATCTTTCCAATGCACTGGCCCTTTCTGGGGAGAGGGTGACACGTTGTTCAGTATCTGTGGCTCGCACTGACAAAGTTCATCCAGGTTGATAAGAAAAATCTTCAGATTCCTCATTGCGATATGAATTAGTACGCCTAGTATGCACAGAAGGCGCACGGATATTTCTTTGAATTCTTCGTGATCCAAAATGGGCTGGCGCACCCCCATGGAGGGTTTGGATGAGTTGTCGCATCGTTTCTTGCATGACTGTCTGGCCCTGAGCCAGACTCGCCATCATTCCAGAAAGATCTGGAATAACTGGTGGAGCAGATGGATTTGGAGGGGTTCCAGCGTTTCGATTGCTGGATTCAGGAATATCATCCATTGGTATTGGATTGTTATTGGTGAGAAAACGATATTACCAGTCGTTTTCCACAGATGACGCCAATCTGTTGATGTAAAAAATTAGATCACTCTAATAATTCAATCACAGATAAATACATGAGACAAAACATTTTAAAGTGGTACAGCCTTATAAGAATGGCCTACGTCCACTGTTGTTTTATTGTTGAGTGTTTGGGAATTCTCGATTACAAGAAATTTCGTTCTGGATCTCAATGTTTGGATTCAGGATCCGGTCCCTTACAATGAGGATTGTACACCGTATTTAAAGCCTTGAGGCTATCATCTGAAAGGGTGATACATTAAATGATATACATACGAAAGGGTAATACATTTAGTGCCCTTTAGGCGTGTGCGTCTAAATGATAAGCATTTAATGAACCAGTTGAACTGTTGGTTATCCAACTATTAATGCTTTGTTCGCGATGAAGCTCGGACCGCCTGAGTTGCTCGGACCGCCTAAGATTCCTGGTATTCAAGAGTTCCTCGCAGAGGTCAGTTCCTCGGAGCGTACGAGTTCCTTGGAGAGGTCTGCTCCTCGGAGCGTATGAGTTCCTCGGAGTAACATGGTTCCTCGGAGCGTGCGATCATCTCGGAAGTGCTTGTTGTTGCCATGTAGATAGCCACGTGTCTTCATATGATTGATCCAAGTCAGCAGATTAAATTTGGTATCAACAGGGACGGTAAAAAATCGTCCCTAAAAGTACAAAAACCGTCCCTAAAGAGTATTAGGGACGGTTGTTGCAACGGCTAAAATCCGTCTCTTATACTAGGCGTCCTAAATATTTTAGGGACGGATTTTACCGTCCTAAATTTTAATTCATGGACACTCTGCATTTGACATTAGGGACGGATTTTACCGTCCCAAATGGTGTTACCGCGAAAAAATCCCCGCTCCCGCCAATAGTATTAGGGACGGTTTATCCGTCCCTAATACTACTGAGATTCTGGCAACCTAATTAGGGACGGTAAAAATCGTCCCTAAAGGTAATTTCAATTGATGCAAAAATGGGTATTAGGGACGGTAAAAACCGTCCTAAAAGGTATTCTCAATTAATACAAATAAGTATTAGGGACGGTTTATAACCGTCCCAATTAATAAATAAAAAAGTATCGTAAATAGTTATATTATTATATGTTTTATGTTGCAATAATAATTAATGCCTAATATGCATTACAAATCAAATCATCCGATCAAAAACACAATATATCAGCCACATTCATTGAAGCACGAATCCAATAATAATTTCTTCCATTAAATTACATTCAAGTCGAAATATTTAAATGAGTACAAAATCATACTAATTAATAAGATGTACAATTGTCAAAAAAAATATCATCCCTAAATTAAGATGATAAATATGGTTGTCACGCTTCAAAAACTTCTCTTAGTTCCGCATATAGTAGACACACTCAAAATCACGTCTCTTCAACTTCTTGTGCACAACCTGCAATCAATAAATAATCATTTTATCAAAATAATATTATAGTAAAATAAAATATCCAAATATATTAGTTAATCGTACCAACAACGTTTTACAAATTTTAAAAAAATTTGACAGAATCTCCTTTGTTTATACATGAAAACCAACCTGTTTAATCAATAAAAAAGTCCGCACAGCTATAAGAATCTCGCATATCAACGATTCTATACAATTTTTAAAAAAATTCGACAAAGACTCCTTTGTTTATACATGAAAACCAACCTGTTTAATGAACACAAAAGCCGAACGACTTTAAAAAAATTGAAAAATCTCCTAAATCAACAATTCAATACAATATTTAAAAAAATTCAGCAGAGTCTCCTTTGTTTATACATGAAAACCAACCTGTTTAATCAACATAAAAGCCCGCACGACCAGTAAAAAAAATAAAACAACAATCTCGCATATCAACAACAATAATAAATAAGCAATCTACCAGTCGCAAACCATTGCTTTGTTCATGTGTTCCACGCGAATAAAATATAACCCAAAAATGTTATCCTACAAAAAAAACACAAGAAACAAAACAAAAAAGATACCAGTAATCAAATAATATGCTTAAGTCAAATTTTATGGATGTTTTACGTATTAAACTTTCGATGCCATGTTTTTATGGTTAAGTCTAACTTTTTGCAAATTTACGTCGTACACTCCAACCGGGAGCCCCGTGACTACGCGGTCGGTTCCTACGAGTCATATTGGTCCCGTGCGAGGTGTTCGCGTCTCTTATGGGACCATTTTATGGCTGTTTTATGTTTTCACCCATCGATGACATGTTTTTATGCTTAAGTCTAAATTTTTGCAAATTTACGTTGTACACTCCAACCGGGAGCACCGTGACTACGCGGTCGGTTCCTACAAGTCACATTGGTCCCGTGTGAGGTGTTCGTGACTCTTACAGGACCGTTTTATGGATGTTTTAAGCTTTCACCCATCGATGGCATGTTTTTGTGCTTAAGTCTAAATTTTTGCAAATTTACGTCGTACCCTCCAACCGGGAGCCCCGTGACTACGCGGTCGGTTCCTACGAGTCACATTGGTCCCATGTGAGGTGTTCGTGACTCTTACGGGAACGTTTTATGCTCGTTTTACGTTTTCACCCTTCGATGGCATATTTTATGCTTAAGTCAATTTTTTTGCAAATTTACGTCATACACTCCAACCAGGAGCTCCGTGACTACGCGGTCGATTCGTACGAGTCACATTGGTCCCGTGCGAGGTGTTAGTGACTCTTAGGGGACCGTTTTATGACTTTTTTACGTTTTCACCCTTCGATGGCACGTTTTTATGCTTAAGTATAATTTTTTGCAAGTTTACGTCGTACACTCCAACCGGGAGTCCCGTGACTACGCGGTCGGTTTCTACGAGTCACATTGGTCCTGTGCGAGGTGTTCGTGTCTCTTACGGGACCGTTTTATGGCTATTTTATATTTTCACTCATCGATGACATGTTTTTATGCTTAAGTCTAAATTTTTGCAAATTTACGTCGTACACTCCAACCGGGAGCCCCGTGATTACGCGATCGGTTCGTACGAGTCACATTGGTCCCGTTCGAGGTGTTCATGACTCTTATGGGACCGTTTAATGGATGTTTTAAGTTTTCACCCATCGATGGCATGTTTTTGTGCTTAAGTATAAATTTTTGCAAATTTACATCGTACCCTCTAACCGGGAGCCCCGTGACTACGCGTTCGGTTCGTACGAGTCACATCGGTCCTGTGCGAGGTGTTCGTGACTCTTACGAGACCGTTTTATGCTCGTTTTATGTTTTCACCCTTCGATGCCATGTTTTATGCTTAAGTCTATTTTTTTGCAAATTTACGTCATACACTCCAATCAGGAGCTCCGTGACTACACGGTCGATTCCTACGAGTCACATTGGTCCCGTGCGAGGTGTTCGTGACTCTTACGGGACCGTTTTATGGTTTTTTTATGTTTTCACCCTTCAATGGCATGTTTTTATGCTGAAGTCTAATTTTTTGCAAATTTACGTCGTACACTCCAACCGGGAGCCCCGTGACTACGCGATCGGTTCCTACGAGTCACATTAGTCCCGTGCGAGGTGTTCGTGTCTCTTACGGGACCGTTTTATGGCTGTTTTACGTTTTTACCCATCGATAACATGTTTTTATGCTTAAGTCTAAATTTTTACAAATTTACGTTGTACACTCCAACTGGGAGCCCCGTGACTGCGCGGTCGGTTCCTACGAGTCACATTGGTCCCGTGCAAGGTCTTCGTGACTCTTACGGGACAGTTTTATGGATGTTTTGCATTTTCACCCTTCGATAGCATGTCTTTATGCTTAAGTCTAATTTTTTGCAAATTTACATCGTACACTCTAACCGGGAGCCCCGTGACTACGTGTTCAGTTCGTACGAGTCACATTGGTCCTGTGCCAGGTGTTCGTGACTCTTATGGGACCGTTTTATGCTCCTTTTATGTTTTCACCCTTCGATGGCATGTTTTTATGCTTAAGTCTAAATTTTTACAAATTTACGTCGTACACTCCAACCGGGAGACCCGTGACTACGTGGTGGGTTCCTACGAGTCACATTTGACCCGTGCAAAGTGTTCGTAACAACTTCGGGACCGTTTTATGCTCGTTTTACGTTTTCACCATTCGATGGCATATTTTATGTTAAGTCTAATTTATTGCAAATTTATGTCGTACACTCCAACCGGGAGCCCCATGACTACGCGGTCGGTTTCTATGAGACATATTGGTCCCGTGCGAGGTGTTCGTGACTCTAACGGGATCGTTTTACGCTTGTTTTACATATTCACACTTCGATGGCATGTTTTTTTTCATAAGTCTAATTTTTTGAATTTACGTCATACACTCCAACTGGGATCCCCGTGACTACGCGGTCAGTTCCTACGAGTCACATTGGTCCCATGCGAGGTGTTCGTGACACTTACGGGACCGTTTTATGGCAGTTTTAAGTTTTCACCCTTCGATAGCATGTTTTTATGCTAAAGTTCTAATTTTTTATAAATTTACGTCGTACACTCCAACCGGGAGCTTCGTGACTACACGGTCAATTCCTATGAGTCACATTGGTCCCGTGCGAGGTGTTCATGACTCTCACTGGACCGTTTTATGGATGTTTCACGTTTTCACCCTTCGATGGCATGTTTTTATGCTTAAGTCTAAAATTTTGTAAATTTACATCGTACACTCCAACCGGGATGCCCGTTACTACGCGGTCGATTTCTATGAGTCACATTGGTCCCGTGCGAGGTGTTCGTGACTCTTATAGGACCGTTTTATGGCTGTTTTACATTTTCACCCTTCGACGGCATGTATTTATGCTTAAGTCAAAATTTTTGCAAATTTACGTCGTACACTCCAACCAGGAGCCCCGTGACTACACGATCGGTTCCTACGAGACACATTGGTCTCGTACGAGGTGTTCCTGGCTCTTACGGGACCTTTTTATGCTCGTTTTGTGTTTTCACCCTTCGATGGCACGTTTTTATGCTTAAGTCTAATTTTTTTGCAAATTTACGTCGTACACTCCAACCAGGAGACCCGTGACTATGCGGTCGG
>OX422215.1:88303716-88516400 GCA_949130495.1 Sambucus nigra | reverse complement strand
CCATCGATGGCATGTTTTCATGCTTAAGTCTAAATTTTTGCAAATTTATGTCGTGCACTCCAATTGAGATCCCCGTGACTACGCGGTCGGTTCCTACGAGTCACATTGATCCCGTACGAGGTGTTCGTGCCTCTTACGTGGCCGTTTTATGCTCGTTTTATGTTTTCACCCTTCGATGGCATGTTTTAATGCTTAAGTCTAAATTTTTACAAATTTACGTCGTACACTCAAACCGGGAGCCCCGTGACAACGCAGTCGGTTCCTACGAGTCACATTGGTCCCGTGCGAGGTGTTCGGGACACTTACGGGACCGTTTTATGGCTGTTTTATGTTTTCACCCTTCGATGGCATGTTTTTATGCTTCAGTGTAATTTTTTACAAATTTACGTCAGACACTCCAACCGCGATCCCCGTGACTACGCGGTCGGTTCCTACGAGTCAGATTGGTCCCGTGCGAGGTGTTCGTGACTCATACGGGAACGTTTCATTGCTGTTTTACGTTTTCACCCATCGATGGCATGTTTTTATGCTTAAGTCTAAATTTTTGCAAATTTACGTCGTACACTACAACCGGGAGCCCCGTGACTACGCGGTCGGTTCCTACGAGTCACATTAGTCCCGTGCGAGGTGTTCGTGTCTCTTACGTGACCATTTTATGGTTGTTTAACGTTTTCACCCATCGATGGCATGTTTTCATTCTTAAGTCTAAATATTTGCAAATTTACGTCGTACACTCCAATCGAGATCCCCGTGACTACACGATCGGTTCCTACGAGTCACGTTGGTCCCGTAGGAGGTGTTCGTGACTCTTACGGGGCCGTTTTATGCTCGTTTTATGTTTTCACCCTTCGATGGCATGTTTTAATGCTTAAGTCTAAATTTTTACAAATTTACGTCGTACACTCCAACCGGGAGACCCGTGACTACGCGGTCGGTTCCTACGAGTCACATTGGTCCCGTGCGAGGTGTTCGTGACACTTTCGGGACCGTTTTATGCTCGTTTTACATTTTCACCATTCGATGGCACGTTTTATGCTTAAGTTTATTTTTTGGCAAATTTACGTCGTACACTCAAATCGGGTGCCCCGTGACTATGCGGTCGTTTCCAACAAGTCACATTGGTTTGTACGAGGTGTTCGTGACACTTACGGGACCGTTTTATGGCCGTTTTATGTTTTCACCCTTCGATGGCATGTTTTTATGCTTAAGTGTATTTTTTTACAAATTTATGTCGTACACTCCAACCGGGATCCCCGTGACTACACGGTCGGTTCTTACGAGTCACATTGGTCCCGTGCGAGGTGTTCGTGACTCATACGGGACCGTTTTATGGCTCTTTTGCATTTTCACCCTTGAATGGCATGTTTTAATGCTTAAGTCTAAATTTTTACAAATTTACGTCGTACACTCCAACCGGGAGACCCGTGACTACGCGGTCGGTTCCTACGAGTCACATTGGTCCCGTGCGAGGTGTTCGGGACACTTACGGGACCGTTTTATGGCTGTTTTAAGTTTTCACCCTTCGATGGCATGTTTTTATGCTTCGGTGTAATTTTTTACAAATTTACGTCAGACACTCCAACCGCGATCCCCGTGACTACGCGGTCGGTTCCTACGAGTCAGATTGGTCCCGTGCGAGGTGTTCGTGACTCATACGGGAACGTTTCATTGCTGTTTTAACGTTTTCACCCATCAATGGCATGTTTTTATGCTTAAGTCTTAATTTTTGCAAATTTACGTCGTACACTACAAGCGGGAGCCCCGTGACTACGCGGTCGGTTCCTACGAGTCACATTAGTCCCGTGCGAGGTGTTCGTGTCTCTTACGTGATCGTTTTATGGCTGTTTAACGTTTTCACCCATCGATGGCATGTTTTCATGCTTAAGTCTAAATATTTGCAAATTTACGTCGTACACTCCAATCGAGATCGCCGTGACTACACGATCGGTTCCTACGAGTCACGTTGGTCCCGTACGAGGTGTTCGTGACACTTACGAGGCCGTTTTATGCTCGTTTTATGTTTTCACCCTTCCATGGCATGTTTTAATGCTTAAGTCTAAACTTTTACAAATTTACGTCGCACACTCCAACCGGGAGACCCGTGACTACGCGGTCGGTTCCTACGAGTCACATTGGTCTCGTGCGAGGTGTTCGTGACACTTTCGGGACCGTTTTATGCTCGTTTTACGTTTTCATCATTCGATGGCACGTTTTATGATTAAGTCTATTTTTTGGCAAATTTACGTCGTACACTCAAATCGGGGTGCCCCGTGACTATGCGGTCAGTGCCTACAAGTCACATTGGTTTGTGCGAGGTGTTCGTGACACTTACGGGACCGTTTTATGGCCGTTTTATGTTTTCACCCTTCGATGGCATGTTTTTATGCTTAAGTGTAATTTTTTACAAATTTATGTCGTACACTCCAACCGGGATCCCCGTGACTACGCGGTCGGTTCCTACGAGTCACATTGGTCCCGTGCGAGGTGTTCGTGACTCATACGGGACCGTTTTATGGCTCTTTTGCATTTTCACCCTTCAATGGCATGTTTTTATGCTTAAGTCTAAATTTTTGCAAATTTACGTCGTACACTCCAACCGTGAACCCCGTGACTACGCGGTCGGTTCGTACGAGTCACATTGGTCCCGTACGCGGTCTTCGTGTCTCTTACGGGACCGTTTTATGGCTGTTTTACGTTTTCACCCATCGATGGCAGGTTTTCATGCTCAAGCCTAAATTTTTACAAATTTACGTCGTACACTCCAATCGAGATCCCCGTGACTACGCAGTCGGTCCCTACGAGTGACATTGGTCCCGTACGAGGTGTTCGTGACTCTAACGGGACCGTTTTATGCTCGTTTTATGTTTTCACCCTTCGATGGCATGTTTTAATGCTTAAGTCTAAATTTTTACAAATTTACGTCGTACACTCCAACCGGGAGACCCGTTACTACGCGGTCGGTTCCTACGAGTCACATTGGTCCCGTACGAGGTCTTCGTGTCTCTTACGGGACCGTTTTATGGCTGTTTTACGTTTTCACCCATCGATGGCATGTTTTCATGCTTAAATCTAAATTTTTGCAAATTTACGTCGTACAGTCCAATCAGGATACCCGTGACTACGCGGTCGGTTCTTACGAGTGACATTGGTCCCGTACGAGGTGTTCGTGACTCTTACAGGACCGTTTTATGCTCCTTTTATGTTTTCACCCTTCGATGGCATGTTTTTATGCTTAAGTCTATTTTTTTACAAATTTACGTCGTACACTCCAACAGGGAGCCCCGTGACTACGCGGTCGGTTCCTACGAGTCACATGGGTCCCGTGCGAGGTGTTCGTGACTCATACGGGACCGTTTTATTGCTGTATTACATTTTCACCCATCGATGACATGTTTTTATGCTTAAGTCTAAATTTTTGTAAATTTACATCATACACTCCAACCGGGAGCACCGTGACCACGCGGTCGGTTCCTACGAGTCACATTGGTCCCGTGCGAGGTGTTCGTGTCTCTTACGGGACCGTTTTATGGCTGTTTTATGTTTTCAGCCATCGATGGCATGTTTTCATGCTTAAGTCTAAATTTTTGCAAATTTATGTCGTGCACTCCAATTGAGATCCCCGTGACTACGCGGTCGGTTCCTACGAGTCACATTGATCCCGTACGAGGTGTTCGTGCCTCTTACGTGGCCGTTTTATGCTCGTTTTATGTTTTCACCCTTCGATGGCATGTTTTAATGCTTAAGTCTAAATTTTTACAAATTTACGTCGTACACTCAAACCGGGAGCCCCGTGACAACGCAGTCGGTTCCTACGAGTCACATTGGTCCCGTGCGAGGTGTTCGGGACACTTACGGGACCGTTTTATGGCTGTTTTATGTTTTCACCCTTCGATGGCATGTTTTTATGCTTCAGTGTAATTTTTTACAAATTTACGTCAGACACTCCAACCGCGATCCCCGTGACTACGCGGTCGGTTCCTACGAGTCAGATTGGTCCCGTGCGAGGTGTTCGTGACTCATACGGGAACGTTTCATTGCTGTTTTACGTTTTCACCCATCGATGGCATGTTTTTATGCTTAAGTCTAAATTTTTGCAAATTTACGTCGTACACTACAACCGGGAGCCCCGTGACTACGCGGTCGGTTCCTACGAGTCACATTAGTCCCGTGCGAGGTGTTCGTGTCTCTTACGTGACCATTTTATGGTTGTTTAAACGTTTTCACCCATCGATGGCATGTTTTCATTCTTAAGTCTAAATATTTGCAAATTTACGTCGTACACTCCAATCGAGATCCCCGTGACTACACGATCGGTTCCTACGAGTCACGTTGGTCCCGTAGGAGGTGTTCGTGACTCTTACGGGGCCGTTTTATGATCGTTTTATGTTTTCACCCTTCGATGGCATGTTTTAATGCTTAAGTCTAAATTTTTACAAATTTACGTCGTACACTCCAACCGGGAGACCCGTGACTACGCGGTCGGTTCCTACGAGTCACATTGGTCCCGTGCGAGGTGTTCGTGACACTTTCGGGACCGTTTTATGCTCGTTTTACATTTTCACCATTCGATGGCACGTTTTATGCTTAAGTTTATTTTTTGGCAAATTTACGTCGTACACTCAAATCGGGTGCCCCGTGACTATGCGGTCGTTTCCAACAAGTCACATTGGTTTGTACGAGGTGTTCGTGACACTTACGGGACCGTTTTATGGCCGTTTTATGTTTTCACCCTTCGATGGCATGTTTTTATGCTTAAGTGTATTTTTTTACAAATTTATGTCGTACACTCCAACCGGGATCCCCGTGACTACACGGTCGGTTCTTACGAGTCACATTGGTCCCGTGCGAGGTGTTCGTGACTCATACGGGACCGTTTTATGGCTCTTTTGCATTTTCACCCTTGAATGGCATGTTTTTATGCTTAAGTCTAAATTTTTGCAAATTTACGTCGTACACTCCAACCGTGAGCCCCGTGACTACGCGGAGGTTCCTACGAGTCACATTGGTCCCGTACGAGGTCTTCGTGTCTCTTACGGGACCGTTTTATGGCTGTTTTACGTTTTCACCCATCGATGGCAGGTTTTCATGCTTAAGCCTAAATTTTTACAAATTTACGTTGTACACTCCAATCGAGATCCCCGTGGCTACGCGGTCGGTTCCTACGAGTCACATTGGTCCCGTACGAGGTCTTCGTGTCTCCTACGGGACCGTTTTATGGCTGTTTTACGTTTTCACCCATCGATGGCAGGTTTTCATGCTTAAGCCTAATTTTTTACAAATTTACGTTGTACACTCCAATCGAGATCTCCGTGACTACGCGGTCGGTCCCTATGAGTGACATTGGTCCCGTACGAGGTGTTCGTGATTCTAACGGGACCGTTTTATGCTCGTTTTATGTTTTCACCCTTCGATGGCATGTTTTAATGCTTAAGTCTAAATTTTTACAAATTTACGTCGTACACTCAAACCGGGAGCCCCGTGACAACGCAGTCGGTTCCTACGAGTCACATTGGTCCCGTGCGAGGTGTTCGGGACACTTACGGCACCGTTTTTAAGCTGTTTTATGTTTTCACCCTTCGATGGCATGTTTTTATGCTTCAGTGTAATTTTTTACAAATTTACGTCAGACACTCCAACCGCGATCCCCGTGACTACGCGGTCGGTTCCTACGAGTCAGATTGGTCCCGTGCGAGGTGTTCGTGACTCATACGGGAACGTTTCATTGCTGTTTTACGTTTTCACCCATTGATGGCATGTTTTTATGCTTAAGTCTAAATTTTTGCAAATTTACGTCGTACACTACAACCGGGAGCCCCGTGACTACGCGGTCGGTTCCTACGAGTCACATTAGTCCCGTGCGAGGTGTTCGTGTCTCTTACGTGACCGTTTTATGGCTGTTTAACGTTTTCACCCATCGATGGCATGTTTTCATGCTTAAGTCTAAATATTTACAAATTTACGTCGTACACTCCAATCGAGATCCCCGTGACTACACGATCGATTCCTACGAGTCACGTTGGTCCCGTACGAGGTGTTTGTGACTCTTACGGGGCCGTTTTATGCTCGTTTTATGTTTTCACCCTTCGATAGCATGTTTTAACGCTTAAGTCTAAATTTTTACAAATTTACATCGTACACTCCAACCGGGAGACCCCTGACTACGCGGTCGGTTCCTACGAGTCACATTGGTCCCGTGCGAGGTGTTCGTGACACTTTCGGGACCGTTTTATGCTCGTTTTACATTTTCACCATTCGATGGCACGTTTTATGCTTAAGTCTATTTTTTGGCAAATTTACGTCGTACACTCAAATCGGGTGCTCCGTGACTATGCAGTCAGTTGCTACAAGTCACATTTGTTTGTGCGAGGTGTTCGTGACACTTACGGGGCCGTTTTATGTTTTCACCCTTCGATGGCATGTTTTTATGCTTAAGTGTAATTTTTTACAAATTTATGTCGTAAACTCCAACCGGGATCCCTGTGACTACGCGGTCGGTTCCTACGAGTCACATTGGTCCCGTGCGAGGTGTTCGTGACTCATACGGGACCGTTTTATGGCTCTTTTGCATTTTCACCCTTCAATGGCATGTTTTTATGCTTAAGTCTAAATTTTTACAAATTTACGTCGTACACTCCAATCGTGAGCCCCGTGACTACGCGGTCGGTTCCTACGAGTCACATTGGTCCCGTACGAGGTCTTCGTGTCTCTTATGTGACCGTTTTATGGCTGTTTTACGTTTTCACCCATCGATGGCAGGTTTTCATGCTTAAGCCTAAATTTTTACAAATTTACGTTGTACACTCCAATCGAGATCCCCATGACTACGCGGTCGGTCCCTACGAGTGACATTGGTCCCGTACGAGGTGTTCGTGACTCTAACGGGACCGTTTTATGCTCGTTTTATGTTTTCACCTTTCGATGGCATGTTTTAATGCTTAAGTCTAAATTTTTACAAATTTACGTCGTACACTCCAACCGGGAGACCCGTGACTACGCGGTCGGTTCCTACGAGTCACATTGGTCCCGTGCGAGGTGTTCGTGACACTTACGGGACCGTTTTATGATTATTTTACGTTTTCACCCTTCAATGGCATGTTTTATGCTTAAGTCTAATTTTTTGCAAATTTATGTCGTACACTCCAACCGAGAGACCCGTGACTACGCGGTCGGTTCCTACGAGTCACATTGGTCCCGTACGAGGTGTTCGTGACACTTTCGGGACCGTTTTATGCTCGTTTTACGTTTTCACCATTCGATGGCACGTTTTATGCTTAAGTCTATTTTTTGGCAAATTTACGTCGTACACTCAAATCGGGTGCCCCGTGACTATGCGGTCGGTTCCTACAAGTCACATTGGTTTGTGCGAGGTGTTCGTGACACTTACGGGACCGTTTTATGGCCGTCTTATGTTTTCACCCTTCGATGGCATGTTTTTATGCTTAAGTGTATTTTTTTACAAATTTATGTCGTACACTCCAACCGGGATCCCCGTGACTACGTGGTCGGTTCCTACGAGTCACATTGGTCCCGTGCGAGGTGTTCGTGACTCATACGGGACCGTTTTATGGCTCTTTTGCATTTTCACCCTTCAATGGCATGTTTTTATGCTTAAGTCTAAATTTTTGCAAATTTACGTCATACACTCCAACCGTGAGCCCCGTGACTACGCGGTCGGTTCCTACGAGTCACATTGGTCCCGTACGAGGTCTTCGTGTCTCTTACGAGACCGTTTTATGGATGTTTTATGTTTTCACCCATCGATGGCATGTTTTCTTGCTTAAGCCTAAATTTTTACAAATTTACGTTGTACACTCCAATCGAGATCCCCGTGACTACGCGGTCGGTCCCTACGAGTGACATTGGTCCCGTACGAGGTGTACGTGACTCTAACGGGACCGTTTTATGCTCGTTTTATGTTTTCACCCTTCGATGGCTTGTTTTAATGCTTAAGTCTAAATTTTTACAAATTTACGTCGTACACTCCAACCGGGAGACCCGTGACTACGCGATCGGTTCCTACGAGTCACATTGGTCCCGTGCGAGGTGTCGTGACACCTACGGGACCGTTTTATGATTATTTTACGTTTTCACCCTTCAATGGCATGTTTTATGCTTAAGTCTAATTTTTTGCAAATTTATGTCGTACACTCCAACCGGGAGCCTCGTGACTACGCGGTCGGTTCCTACGAGTCACATTGGTCCCGTGCGAGGTGTTCAGGTCTCTTACGGGACCGTTTTACAGCTGTTTTATGTTTTCACCCATCGATGACATGTTTTTTTACTTAAGTCTAAATTTTTGTAAATTTACGTCGTACACTCCAACCGGGAGCCCGGTGACTACGCGGTCAGTTCCTACGAGTCACATTGGTCTCGTGCGAGGTCTTCGTGACTCTTACGGGACCGTTTTATGGATGTTTTGCATTTTCACCCTTCGATGGCATGTCTTTATGCTTAAGTCTAATTTTTTGCAAATTTACGTCGTACACTCTAACCGGGAGCACCGTGACTACGCGTTCGGTTCAGACGAGTCACATTGGTCCTGTGCGAGGTGTTCGTGACTCTTACGGGACCGTTTTATGCTTGTTTTATGTTTTCACCTTTCGATGGCATGTTTTTATGCTTAAGTCTAAATTTTTACAAATTTACGTCGTACACTCAAACCGGGAGACCCGTGACTACGCGATCGGTTCCTACGAGTCACATTGGTCCCGTGCGAGGTGTTCGTAACACTTTCAGGACCGTTTTATGCTCGTTTTACGTTTTCACCATTCCACGGAATGTTTTTCGCTTACGTCTATTTTTTGAAAATTTACGTCGTACACTCGAACGGGGAGCCCCGTGACTATGTGGTCGGTTCCTACGAGTCACATTGGTCCCCTCCGAGGTGTTCGTGACACTTACGGGACCGTTTTATGGTTGTTTTATGTTTTCATCCTTCGATGGCATGTTTTTATGCTTAAGTCCATTTTTTTACAAATTTACGTCGTACACTCCAACCGGGAGCTCCGTGATTACGCGGTCGGTTCCTACGAGTCATATTGGTCCCGTGCGAGGTCTTCGTGACACTTACGGGACCGTTTTAAGGCTGTTTTATGTGTTCACCCTTC
Source organism: Sambucus nigra (assembly GCA_949130495.1). Classification (NCBI taxonomy): domain Eukaryota; kingdom Viridiplantae; phylum Streptophyta; class Magnoliopsida; order Dipsacales; family Adoxaceae; genus Sambucus; species Sambucus nigra. The sequence continues at coordinate 88,507,293 of OX422215.1, read as the reverse complement.
GATGGCATGTCTTTATGCTTAAGTCTAATTTTTTGCAAATTTACGTCGTACACTCTAACCGGGAGCCCCGTGACTACGCGTTCGGTTCGTACGAGTCACATTGGTCCTGTGCGAGGTGTTCGTGACTCTTACGGGACCGTTTTATGCTTGTTTTATGTTTTCACCCTTCGATGTCATGTTTTTATGCTTAAGTCTATATTTTTGCAACTTTACGTCGTACACTCCAACCGGGAGACCCGTGACTACGTGGTCGGCTCCTAAAAGTCACATTGGTCCCGTGCGAGGTGTTCTTTACACTTTCGGGACCGTTTTATGCTCGTTTTACGTTTTCACCATTCGATGGCATGTTTTATGCCTAAGTCTAATTTTATGCAAATTTACGTCGTACACTCCAACCGAGAGCCCCGTGATTACGCGCTCGGTTCCTACGAGTCACATTGGTCCCGTGCGAGGTGTTCGTGACACTTACGGGACCGTTTTAAGGCTGTTTCATGTGTTTCACCCTTCGATGGCATGTTTTTATGCTTAAGTCTATTTTTTTACAAATTTACGTCGTACATTCCAACCGGAAGCCCCGTGACTACGCGGTCGGTTCCTACGACTCACATTTGTCCCGTGCGAGGTGTTCGTGACACTTACGGGACCGTTTTATGCTTGTTTTACATTTTCACCCTTCGATGGCATGTTTTTATGCTTAAGTGTATTTTTTTTACAAATTTACGTCGTACACTCCAACCAGGAGCTCTGTGATTATGCGGTCGGTTCCTACGAGTTACATTGGTCCCGTGCGAGGTGTTCGTGACACTTACGGGACCGTTTTAAGGCTGTTTTATGTTTTCACCCTTCGATGGCATGTTTTTATGCTTAAGTCAATTTTTTTACAAATTTACGTCGCACCCTCCAACCGGAAGTCCCGTGACTACGCGGTCGGTTCCTACGACTCACATTCATCCCGTGCGAGGTGTTCGTGACCCTTACGGGACCGTTTTATGCTCGTTTTACATTTTCACCCTTCGATGGCATGTTTTTATGCTTAAGTGTATTTTTTTTACAAATTTACGTCGTACACTCCAACCAGGAGATCCGTGATTACGCGGTCGGTTCCTACGAGTCACATTGGTCCCGTGTGAGGTGTTCGTGAAACTTACGGGACCGTTTTAAGGCTGTTTTATGTTTTCACCCTTCGATGGCATGTTTTTATGCTTAAGTCCATTTTTTACAAATTTACGTCGTACACTCCAACCGGGAGCTCCGTGATTACGCAGTCAGTTCCTACGAGTCATATTGGTCCCGTGCGAGGTGTTCGTGACACTTACGGGACCGTTTTAAGGCTGTTTTATGTTTCCACCCTTCGATGGCATGTCTTTATGCTTAAGTCTAATTTTTTGCAAATTTACGTCGTACACTCTAACCGGGAGCCCCGTGACTACACGTTCGGTTCGTACGAGTCACATTGGTCCTGTGCGAGGTGTTCATGACTCTTACGGGACCGTTTTATGCTTGTTTTATGTTTTCACCCTTCGATGGCATGTTTTTATGCTTAAGTCTAAATTTTTGCAAATTTACGTCGTACACTCTAACCAGGAGACCCGTGACTACGCGGTCGGTTCCTAAAAGTCACATTGGTCCCGTGCGAGGTGTTCTTTACACTTTCGGGACCGTTTTATGCTCATTTTACGTTTTCACCATTCGATGCCATGTTTTATGCCTAAGACTAATTTTATGCAAATTTACGTCGTACACTCCAACCGAGAGCCCCGTGATTACGCGCTCGGTTCCTACGAGTCACATTGGTCCCGTGCGAGGTGTTCGTGACACTTATGGGGCCGTTTTAAGGCTGTTTCATGTGTTTCACCCTTCGATGGCATGTTTTTATGCTTAAGTCTATTTTTTTACAAATTTACGTCGTACACTCGAGTAGGAAGCCCCGTGACTACGCGGTCGGTTCCTACGACTCACATTTGTCCCGTGCGAAGTGTTCGTGACACTTAAGGGGCCGTTTTATGTTTGTTTTACAATTTAACCGTTCGATGGCATGTTTTTATGCTTAAGTGTATTTTTTTACAAATTTACATTGTACACTCCAACCAGGAGCTCCGTGATTACGCGGTCGGTTCCTACGAGTTACATTGGTCCCGTGCGAGGTGTTCGTGACACTTACGAGGCTGTATTAAGGCTCTTTTATGTTTTCACCCTTCGATGGCATGTTTTTATGCTTAAGTGTAATTTTTTACAAATTTATGTCGTAAACTCCAACCGGGATCCCTGTGACTACGCGGTCGGTTCCTACGAGTCACATTGGTCCCGTGCGAGGTGTTCGTGACTCATACGGGACCGTTTTATGGCTCTTTTGCATTTTCACCCTTCAATGGCATGTTTTTATGCTTAAGTCTAAATTTTTACAAATTTACGTCGTACACTCCAATCGTGAGCCCCGTGACTACGCGGTCGGTTCCTACGAGTCACATTGGTCCCGTACGAGGTCTTCGTGTCTCTTATGTGACCGTTTTATGGCTGTTTTACGTTTTCACCCATCGATGGCAGGTTTTCATGCTTAAGCCTAAATTTTTACAAATTTACGTTGTACACTCCAATCGAGATCCCCATGACTACGCGGTCGGTCCCTACGAGTGACATTGGTCCCGTACGAGGTGTTCGTGACTCTAACGGGACCGTTTTATGCTCGTTTTATGTTTTCACCTTTCGATGGCATGTTTTAATGCTTAAGTCTAAATTTTTACAAATTTACGTCGTACACTCCAACCGGGAGACCCGTGACTACGCGGTCGGTTCCTACGAGTCACATTGGTCCCGTGCGAGGTGTTCGTGACACTTACGGGACCGTTTTATGATTATTTTACGTTTTCACCCTTCAATGGCATGTTTTATGCTTAAGTCTAATTTTTTGCAAATTTATGTCGTACACTCCAACCGAGAGACCCGTGACTACGCGGTCGGTTCCTACGAGTCACATTGGTCCCGTACGAGGTGTTCGTGACACTTTCGGGACCGTTTTATGCTCGTTTTACGTTTTCACCATTCGATGGCACGTTTTATGCTTAAGTCTATTTTTTGGCAAATTTACGTCGTACACTCAAATCGGGTGCCCCGTGACTATGCGGTCGGTTCCTACAAGTCACATTGGTTTGTGCGAGGTGTTCGTGACACTTACGGGACCGTTTTATGGCCGTCTTATGTTTTCACCCTTCGATGGCATGTTTTTATGCTTAAGTGTATTTTTTTACAAATTTATGTCGTACACTCCAACCGGGATCCCCGTGACTACGTGGTCGGTTCCTACGAGTCACATTGGTCCCGTGCGAGGTGTTCGTGACTCATACGGGACCGTTTTATGGCTCTTTTGCATTTTCACCCTTCAATGGCATGTTTTTATGCTTAAGTCTAAATTTTTGCAAATTTACGTCGTACACTCCAACCGTGAGCCCCGTGACTACGCGGTCGGTTCCTACGAGTCACATTGGTCCCGTACGAGGTCTTCGTGTCTCTTACGAGACCGTTTTATGGATGTTTTATGTTTTCACCCATCGATGGCATGTTTTCTTGCTTAAGCCTAAATTTTTACAAATTTACGTTGTACACTCCAATCGAGATCCCCGTGACTACGCGGTCGGTCCCTACGAGTGACATTGGTCCCGTACGAGGTGTACGTGACTCTAACGGGACCGTTTTATGCTCGTTTTATGTTTTCACCCTTCGATGGCTTGTTTTAATGCTTAAGTCTAAATTTTTACAAATTTACGTCGTACACTCCAACCGGGAGACCCGTGACTACGCGATCGGTTCCTACGAGTCACATTGGTCCCGTGCGAGGTGTCGTGACACCTACGGGACCGTTTTATGATTATTTTACGTTTTCACCCTTCAATGGCATGTTTTATGCTTAAGTCTAATTTTTTGCAAATTTATGTCGTACACTCCAACCGGGAGCCTCGTGACTACGCGGTCGGTTCCTACGAGTCACATTGGTCCCGTGCGAGGTGTTCAGGTCTCTTACGGGACCGTTTTACAGCTGTTTTATGTTTTCACCCATCGATGACATGTTTTTTTACTTAAGTCTAAATTTTTGTAAATTTACGTCGTACACTCCAACCGGGAGCCCGGTGACTACGCGGTCAGTTCCTACGAGTCACATTGGTCTCGTGCGAGGTCTTCGTGACTCTTACGGGACCGTTTTATGGATGTTTTGCATTTTCACCCTTCGATGGCATGTCTTTATGCTTAAGTCTAATTTTTTGCAAATTTACGTCGTACACTCTAACCGGGAGCACCGTGACTACGCGTTCGGTTCAGACGAGTCACATTGGTCCTGTGCGAGGTGTTCGTGACTCTTACGGGACCGTTTTATGCTTGTTTTATGTTTTCACCTTTCGATGGCATGTTTTTATGCTTAAGTCTAAATTTTTACAAATTTACGTCGTACACTCAAACCGGGAGACCCGTGACTACGCGATCGGTTCCTACGAGTCACATTGGTCCCGTGCGAGGTGTTCGTAACACTTTCAGGACCGTTTTATGCTCGTTTTACGTTTTCACCATTCCACGGAATGTTTTTCGCTTACGTCTATTTTTTGAAAATTTACGTCGTACACTCGAACGGGGAGCCCCGTGACTATGTGGTCGGTTCCTACGAGTCACATTGGTCCCCTCCGAGGTGTTCGTGACACTTACGGGACCGTTTTATGGTTGTTTTATGTTTTCATCCTTCGATGGCATGTTTTTATGCTTAAGTCCATTTTTTTACAAATTTACGTCGTACACTCCAACCGGGAGCTCCGTGATTACGCGGTCGGTTCCTACGAGTCATATTGGTCCCGTGCGAGGTCTTCGTGACACTTACGGGACCGTTTTAAGGCTGTTTTATGTGTTCACCCTTCGATGGCATGTCTTTATGCTTAAGTCTAATTTTTTGCAAATTTACGTCGTACACTCTAACCGGGAGCCCCGTGACTACGCGTTCGGTTCGTACGAGTCACATTGGTCCTGTGCGAGGTGTTCGTGACTCTTACGGGACCGTTTTATGCTTGTTTTATGTTTTCACCCTTCGATGTCATGTTTTTATGCTTAAGTCTATATTTTTGCAACTTTACGTCGTACACTCCAACCGGGAGACCCGTGACTACGTGGTCGGCTCCTAAAAGTCACATTGGTCCCGTGCGAGGTGTTCTTTACACTTTCGGGACCGTTTTATGCTCGTTTTACGTTTTCACCATTCGATGGCATGTTTTATGCCTAAGTCTAATTTTATGCAAATTTACGTCGTACACTCCAACCGAGAGCCCCGTGATTACGCGCTCGGTTCCTACGAGTCACATTGGTCCCGTGCGAGGTGTTCGTGACACTTACGGGACCGTTTTAAGGCTGTTTCATGTGTTTCACCCTTCGATGGCATGTTTTTATGCTTAAGTCTATTTTTTTACAAATTTACGTCGTACATTCCAACCGGAAGCCCCGTGACTACGCGGTCGGTTCCTACGACTCACATTTGTCCCGTGCGAGGTGTTCGTGACACTTACGGGACCGTTTTATGCTTGTTTTACATTTTCACCCTTCGATGGCATGTTTTTATGCTTAAGTGTATTTTTTTTACAAATTTACGTCGTACACTCCAACCAGGAGCTCTGTGATTACGCGGTCGGTTCCTACGAGTTACATTGGTCCCGTGCGAGGTGTTCGTGACACTTACGGGACCGTTTTAAGGCTGTTTTATGTTTTCACCCTTCGATGGCATGTTTTTATGCTTAAGTCAATTTTTTTACAAATTTACGTCGCACCCTCCAACCGGAAGTCCCGTGACTACGCGGTCGGTTCCTACGACTCACATTCATCCCGTGCGAGGTGTTCGTGACCCTTACGGGACCGTTTTATGCTCGTTTTACATTTTCACCCTTCGATGGCATGTTTTTATGCTTAAGTGTATTTTTTTTACAAATTTACGTCGTACACTCCAACCAGGAGATCCGTGATTACGCGGTCGGTTCCTACGAGTCACATTGGTCCCGTGCGAGGTGTTCGTGAAACTTACGGGACCGTTTTAAGGCTGTTTTATGTTTTCACCCTTCGATGGCATGTTTTTATGCTTAAGTCCATTTTTTACAAATTTACGTCGTACACTCCAACCGGGAGCTCCGTGATTACGCAGTCAGTTCCTACGAGTCATATTGGTCCCGTGCGAGGTGTTCGTGACACTTACGGGACCGTTTTAAGGCTGTTTTATGTTTCCACCCTTCGATGGCATGTCTTTATGCTTAAGTCTAATTTTTTGCAAATTTACGTCGTACACTCTAACCGGGAGCCCCGTGACTACACGTTCGGTTCGTATGAGTCACATTGGTCCTGTGCGAGGTGTTCATGACTCTTACGGGACCGTTTTATGCTTGTTTTATGTTTTCACCCTTCGATGGCATGTTTTTATGCTTAAGTCTAAATTTTTGCAAATTTACGTCGTACACTCTAACCAGGAGACCCGTGACTACGCGGTCGGTTCCTAAAAGTCACATTGGTCCCGTGCGAGGTGTTCTTTACACTTTCGGGACCGTTTTATGCTCATTTTACGTTTTCACCATTCGATGCCATGTTTTATGCCTAAGACTAATTTTATGCAAATTTACGTCGTACACTCCAACCGAGAGCCCCGTGATTACGCGCTCGGTTCCTACGAGTCACATTGGTCCCGTGCGAGGTGTTCGTGACACTTATGGGGCCGTTTTAAGGCTGTTTCATGTGTTTCACCCTTCGATGGCATGTTTTTATGCTTAAGTCTATTTTTTTACAAATTTACGTCGTACACTCGAGTAGGAAGCCCCGTGACTACGCGGTCGGTTCCTACGACTCACATTTGTCCCGTGCGAAGTGTTCGTGACACTTAAGGGGCCGTTTTATGTTTGTTTTACAATTTAACCGTTCGATGGCATGTTTTTATGCTTAAGTGTATTTTTTTACAAATTTACATTGTACACTCCAACCAGGAGCTCCGTGATTACGCGGTCGGTTCCTACGAGTTACATTGGTCCCGTGCGAGGTGTTCGTGACACTTACGAGGCTGTATTAAGGCTCTTTTATGTTTTCACCCTTCGATGGCATGTTTTTATGCTTAAGTCAATTTTTTTACAAATTTACGTCGTACCCTCCAACCGGAAGCCCCGTGACTACGCAGTCGGTTCCTACGACTCACATTCGTCCCGTGCGAGGTGTTCGTGACCCATACGGGACTGTTTTATGCTCGTTTTACATTTTCACCCTTCGATGGCATGTTTTTATGCTTAAGTGTTTTTTTTTTACAAATTTACGTCGTACACTCCAACTAGGAGCTCCGTGATTACGCGGTCGGTTCCTACGAGTCACATTGGTCCCGTGCGAGGTGTTTGTGAAACTTACGGGACCGTTTTAAGGCTGTTTTATGTTTTCACCCTTCGATGGCATGTTTTTATGCTTAAGTCCATTTTTTTACAAATTTACATCGTACACTCCAACCGGGAGCTCCGTGATTACGCGGTCGGTTCCTACGAGTCATATTGGTCCTGTGCGAGGTGTTCATGACACTTACGGGACCGTTTTAAGGCTGTTTTATATTTTCACCCTTCGATCGCATGTTTTTATGCTTAAGTCTATTTTTTTTACAAATTTACGTCGTACACTCCAACCGGGAGCCCCGTGATGACGCGGTCGCTTCCTACGAGCCGCATTGGTCCTGTGCGAGGTGTTCGTAACACTTTCGAGACCGTTTTATGCTCGTTTTACGTTTTCACCATTCGATGGAATGTTTTTTGCTTACGTCTATTTTTTGCAAATTTACGTCGTACACTCAAACGGGGAGCCCCGTGACTATGCGGTCGGTTCCTATGAGTCACATTGGTCCCGTGCGAGGTGTTCGTGACACTTACGGGACCGTTTTATGGCTGTTTTAGGTTTTCACCCTTCGATGGCATGTTTTTATGCTTAAGTGTAATTTTTTACAAATTTACGTCGTACACTCCAACCGGGAGCCCCGTGACTACGCGGTCGGTTCCTACGAGTGACATTGGTCCCGTGCGAGGTGTTCGTGTCTCTTACGGGACCCTTTTATGGTTGTTTTACGTTTTCACCCATCGATGGCATGTTTTCATGCATAAGTCTAAATTTTTGCAAATTTACAGCGTACACTCCAACCGAGATCCCCGTGACTACGCGATCGGTTCCTACGGGTCACATTGGTCCCATACGAGGTGTTCGTGACTCTTACGGGACCGTTTTATGCTCGTTTTCTGTTTTCACCCTTCGATGGCATGTTTTAATGTTTAACTCTAAATTTTTACAAATTTACGTCGTACACTCCAACCGGGAGACCCCTGACTACGCGGTCGGTCCCTACGAGTCACATTTGTCCCGTGCGGGGTTTTCGTGACACTTTCGAGACCGTTTTATGCTCGTTTTTCATTTTCACCATTCGATGGCATGTTTTATGCCCAAGTCTAATTTTTTGCAAATTTACGTCGTACACTCCAATCGGGAGCCCCGTGACTACGCGGTCGGTTCCTACGAGTCACATTGGTCCCGTGCGAGGTGTTCGTGACTCTTATGGGACCGTTTTATGGACGTTTTAACTTTTCACCCATCGATGACATGTTTCTGTGCTTTAGTCTAAAGTTTTGCAAATTTACGTCGTACCCTCCAACCGGGAGCCCCGTGACTACGCGCTCGGTTCCTACGGGTCACATTGGTCCCATGCGAGGTGTTCGTGACTCTTAGGGGACCGTTTTATGCTCGTTTTACATTTTCACCCTTTAATGGCTTGTTTTATACTTAAGTCTAATTTTTTGCAAATTTACGTCATACACTCCAACCAGGAGCTCCGTGACTACACGGTCGATTCCTACGAGTCACATTGGTCCCGTGCGAGGTGTTCGTGACTCTTACGGGACCGTTTTATGGCCGTTTTACATTTTCACCCTTCGATGGCATGTTTTTATGCTTAAGACTAATTTTTTGAAAATTTATGTCGTACACTCCAAACGGGAGCCCCGTGACTACGCGGTCGGTTCCTACGAGTCACATTGGTCCCGTGCGAGGTGTTCGTGTCGCTTACGGGACCGTTTTATGGTTGTTTTATGTTTTCACCCATCGATGACATGTTTTTATACTTTAGTCTAAATTTTTGCAAATTTACGTCGTACACTCCAACCGGGAGCCCCGTGCCTACGCGGTCGGTTTCTACGAGTCACATTGGTCCCGTGCGAGGTCTTCGTGACTCTTACGGGACCATTTTATGGATGTTTTGCATTTTCACCCTTCGATGGCATGTCTTTATGCTTAAGTCCATTTTTTTTGCTAATTTACGTCGTACACTCTAACCGGGAGCCCCGTGACTACGCGTTCGGTTCGTACGAGTCACATTGGTCCTGTGCGAGTTGTTCGTGACTCTTACGGGACCGTTTTATGCTCGTTTTATGTTTTCACCCTTCGATGGCATGTTGTTATGCTTAAGTCTAAATTTTTGCAAATTTACGTCGTACACTCCAACCGGGAGACCCGTGACTACGTGGTCGGTTCCTAAAAGTCACATTGGTCCCGTGCGAGGTGTTCTTGACACTTTCGGGATCGTTTTATGCTCGTTTTACGTTTCGATGGCATGGTTTATGCCTAAGTCTAATTTTTTGTAAATTTACGTCGTACACTCCAACCGAGAGCCCCATGATTATGTGCTCGATTTCTACGAGTCACATTGGTCCCGTGCGTGGTGTTCGTGACACTTTCGGGACCGTTTTAAGGCTGTTTCATGTGTTTCACCCTTCGATGGGATGTTTTTATGCTTAAGTCTATTTTTTTACAAATTTACGTCGTACACTCCAACCGGAATCCCCGTGACTACGCGGTAGGTTCCTACGACTCATATTTGTCCCGTACGAGGTGTTCGTGACACTTACGTGACCATTTTATGCTCGTTTTACATTTTCACCCTTCGATGGCATGTTTTTATGCTTAAGTGTATTTTTTTTACAAATTTACATCGTACACTCCAACCAGGAGCTCCGTGATTACGTCGTCGGTTCCTACGAGTCACATTGGTCTCGTGCGAGGTGTTCGTGACACTTACGGGACCGTTTTAAGGTTGTTTTATGTTTTCACCCTTCGATGGCATGTTTTTATGCTTAAGTCCAGTTTTTTAAAAATTTACGTCGTACCCTCCAACCGGAAGCCCCGTGACTACGCGGTCGGTTCCTACGACTAACATTCATCCCGTGCGACGTGTTCGTGACCCTTACGGGACCGTTTTCTGCTCGTTTTACATTTTCACCCTTCGATGGCATGTTTTTGTGCTTAAGTGTATTTTTTTTACAATTTTACGTCGTACACTCCAACCAGGAGCTCCGTGATTACGCGATCGGTTCCTACGAGTCACATTGGTCCCGTGCGAGGTGTTCGTGACACTTACGGGACCGTTTTAAGGCTGTTCTATGTTTTCACCCTTCGATGGCATGTTTTTATGCTTAAGTCTACTTTTTTACTAATTTATGTCGTACACTCCAATCGGGAGCCCCGTGATGACGCGGTCGATTCCTACGAGCCGCATTGGTCCCGTGCGAGGTGTTCCTGACACTTACGAGACCGTTTTAAGGCAGTTTTATGTTTTCACCCTTCGATGGCATGTTTTTATGCTTAAGTCTATTTTTTTACAAATTTACATCGTGCACTCCAACAGGGAGCCCCGTGACTACGCGGTCGGTTCCTACGAGTCACATTGGTCCCGTGCGAGGTGTTCATGACTCATACGGGACCGTTTTATGGCTGTTTTGCGTTTTCACCCATCGATGATATGTTTTTATGCTTAAGTCTAAATTTTTGCAAATTTACGTCGTACATTCTAACCGGGAGCCCCGTGACTACGCGGTCGGTTCCTACGAGTCACATTGGTCCCGTACGAGGTGTTCGTGTCTCTTACGGGACCGTTTTATGGTTGTTTTACGTTTTCACCCATCGATGGCATGTTTTCATGCTTAAGTCTAAATTTTTGCAAATTTACGTCGTACACTCCAATTGAGATCCCCGTGACTACGCGGTCGTTTCCTACGAGTGACATTGGTCCCGTATGAGGTGTTCGTGACTCTTACGGGACCGTTTTATGCTTGTTTAATGTTTTCACCCTTCGATGGCATGTTTTAATGCTTAAGTCTAAATTTTTACAAATTTATGTCGTACACTCAAACCGGGAGCCCCGTGACTACGCGGCCGGTTCCTACGAGTCACATTGGTCCCGTGCGAGGTGTTCGTGACACATACGGGACCGTTTTATGGCTGTTTTATGTTTTCACCCTTCGATGGCATGTTTTTATGCTTCAGTGTAATTTTTTATAAATTTACGTCAGACACTCAAACCGCGATCCCCGTGACTACGCGGTCGGTTCCTACGAGTCAGATTGGTCCCGTTCGAGGTGTTCGTGACTCATACGGGAACGTTTTATGGCTGTTTTATGTTTTCACCCATCGATGGCATGTTTTTATGCTTAAGTCTAAATTTTTGCTAATTTACGTCGTACACTACAACCGGGAGCCCCGTGACTACGCGGTCGGTTCCTACGAGTCACATTAGTCCCGTGCGAGGTGTTCGTGTCTCTTACGGGACCATTTTATGGCTGTTTAACGTTTTCACCCATCGATGGCATGTTTTCATGCTTAAGTCTAAATTTTTGCAAATTTACGTCCCACACTCCAATCGAGATCTCCGTGACTACGCGGTCGGTTCCTACGAGTCACGTTGGTCCCGTACGAGATGTTCGTGACTCTTACGGGACCGTTTTATCCTCATTTTATGTTTTCACCCTTCCATGGCATGTTTTAATGCTTAAGTCTAAATTTTTACAAATTTACATCGTACACTCCAACCAGGAGACCCGTGACTACGCGGTCGGTTCCTACGAGTCACATTGTTCCCGTGCGAGGTGTTCGTGACACTTTCGGGACCGTTTTATGCTCGTTTTATGTTTTCACCATTCGATGACATATTTTATGCTTAAGTCTATTTTTTTGCGAATTTACGTCGTACACTCCAACCGGAATCCCCGTGACTACGTGGTCGGTTCCTACGAGTCACATTGGTCTCGTGCGAGGTGGTCGTGACTCATACGGGACCGTTTTATGGCTCTTTTGCGTTTTCACCCTTCAATGGCTTGTTTTTATGCTTAAGTCCAAATTTTTGCAAATTTACGTCGTACACTCCAACCGGGAGCCACGTGACTACGCGGTCGGTTCCTGCGAGTCACATTGGTCCCATACGAGGTGTTCGTGTCTCTTATGGGACCGTTTTATGACTGTTTTACGTTTTCACCCATCGATGGCATGTTTTCATGCTTAAGTCTAAAGTTTTGCAAATTTACGTCGTACACTCCAATCGAGATCCCCGTGACTAAGCGGTCGGTTCCTACGAGTGACATTGGTCCCGTACGAGGTGTTAGTGACTCTTACAGGACCGTTTTATGCTCATTTTATGTTTTCACCCTTCGATGACATGTTTTTATGCTTAAGTCTAAATTTTTACAAATTTACGTCGTACACTCCAACCGGGAGACCCGTGACTACGCGGTCGGTTCCTAAAAGTCACATTGGTCCCGTGCGAGGTGTTCTTGACACTTTCGGGATCGTTTTATGCTCGTTTTATGTTTTCACGATTGGATGGCATGGTTTATGCCTAAGTCTAATTTTTTGTAAATTTACGTCGTACACTCCAACCGAGAGCCCCGTGATTATGCGCTCGATTCCTACGAGTCACATTGGTACCGTGCGAGGTGTTCGTGACACTTACGGGACCGTTTTAAGGCTGTTTCAAGTGTTTCACCCTTCGATGGGATGTTTTTATGCTTAAGTCTATTTTTTTACAAATTTACGTCGTACACTCCAACCGGAATCCCCGTGACTACGCGGTCGGTTCCTATGACTCACATTTGTCCCGTGCGAGGTGTTCGTGACACTTACGGGACCAATTTATGCTCGTTTTACATTTTCACCCTTCGATGGCATGTTTTTATGCTTAAGTATAAATTTTTGCAAATTTACGTCGTACACACCAACCGGGAGCCCCGTGACTATGCGGTCGGTTCCTACGAGTGACATTGGTCCCGTGCGAGGTGTTCGTGTCTCTTACGGGACCATTTTATGGCTGTTTTACGTTTTCACCCATCGATGGCATGTTTTCATGCTTAAGTCCAAATTTTTGCAAATTTACGTCGTACACTCCAACCGAGATCCCCGTGACTACGCGGTCGGTTCGTACGAGTCACATTAGTCCCGTACGAGGTGTTCGTGACTCTTACGGGACCGTTTTATGCTCGTTCTCTGTTTTCACCCTTCGATGGCATGTTTTAATGTTTAACTCTAATTTTTTGCAAATTTACATCGTACACTCCAACCGGGAGACCGTGACTACGCGGTCGGTCCCTACGAGTCACATTGGTCCCGTGCGAGGTGTTCGTGACACTTTCGGGACCGTTTTATGCTCGTTTTACGTTTTCACCATTCGATGGCATGTTTTATGCTTAAGTCTATTTTTTGAAAATTTACGTCGTACACTCAAACCGGGAGCCCCGTGATTACGCGGTCGGTACCTACGAGTCACATTGGTCCCGTGCGAGGTGTTCGTAACACTTACGGGACCGTTTTATGGCTGTTTTAGGTTTTCACCCTTCGATGGCATGTTTTTATGATTAAGAGTAATTTTTTACAAATTTACGCCGTACACTCCAAACGAGAGCCCCGTTACTACGCGGTCGGTTCCTACGAGTGACATTGGTCCCGTACGAGGTGTTCGTGACTCTTACAGGACCGTTTTATGCTCCTTTTATGTTTTCACCCTTCGATGGCATGTTTTAATGCTTAAGTCTAAATTTTTACAAATTTACGTCGTACACTCCAACCGGGAGACCCGTGACTACGCGGTCGGTTTCTACGAGTCACATTGGTCCCGTGCGAGGTGTTCGTGACACTTTCGGGACCGTTTTATGCACGTTTTACGTTTTCACCATTCGATGGCATGTTTTTTGCTTAAGTCTATTTTTTGCAAATTTGCGTCGTACACTCAAACGGGGAGCCCCGTGACAATGCGGTCGGTTCCTACGAGTCACATTGGTCCCGTGCGAGGTGTTCGTTACACTTACGGGACCATTTTATGGCTGTTTTATGTTTTCACCCTTCGATGGCATGTTTTTATGCTTAAGTCTAAATTTTTGCAAATTTACGTCGTACACACCAACCGGGAGCCCCGTGACTATGCGGTCGATTCCTACGAGTGACATTGGTCCCGTGCGAGGTGTTCGTGTCTCTTACGGGACCATTTTATGGCTGTTTTACATTTTCACCCATCGATGGCATGTTTTCATGCTTAAGTCTAAATTTTTGCAAATTTACGTCGTACACTCCAACCGAGATCCCCGTGACTACGTGGTCGGTTCCTACGAGTCACATTGGTCCCGTACGAGGTGTTCGTGACTCTTACGGGACCGTTTTATGCTCGTTTTCTGTTTTCACCCTTCGATGGCATGTTTTAATGTTTAACTCTAAATTTTTGCAAATTTACATCGTACACTCCAACCGGGAGACCCGTGACTACGCGGTCGGTCCCTACGAGTCACATTGGTCCCGTGCGAGGTGTTCGTGACACTTTCGCCACCGTTTTATGCTCGTTTTACGTTTTTACCATTCGATGGCATGTTTTATGGTTAAGTCTATTTTTTGAAAATTTACGTCGTACACTCAAACCGGGAGCCCCGTGACTACGCGGTCGGTACCTACGAGTCACATTGGTCCCGTGTGAGGTGTTCGTAACACTTACGGGACCGTTTTATGGTTGTTTTAGGTTTTCACCCTTCGATGGCATGTTGTTATGATTAAGAGTAATTTTTTACAAATTTATGCCGTACACTCCAACCGGGAGCCCCGTTACTACGCGGTCGGTTCCTATGAGTCGCATTGGTCCCGTGTGAGGTGTTCGTGTCTCTTACGGGACCGTTTTATGGTTGTTTTATGTTTTCACCCATCGCTGGCATGTTTTCATGCTTAAGTCTAAATTTTTGCAAATTTACATCGTACACTCCAACCGAGATCCCCGTGACTACGCGGTCGGTACCTACGAGTCACATTCGTATCGTACGAGGTTTTCGTGACTCTTACGGGACCGTTTTATGCTCATTTTATGTTTTCACCCTTCGATGGCATGTTTTAATTCTTAAGTCTAAATTTTTACAAATTTACGTCGTACACTCTAACCGGGAAACCCGTGACTACGCGGTCGGTTCCTACAAGTCACATTGGTCCCGTGCGAGGTGTTCGAGACACTTTCGAGACCGTTTTATGCTCGTTTTATGTTTTCACCATTCGATGGCATGTTTTATGCCCAAGTCTAATTTTTTGCAAATTTACGTCGTACACTCCAACCGGGAGCCCCGTGACTACGCGGTCGGTTCCTACGAGTCACATTGGTCCCGTGCGAGGTGTTCGTGACTCTTATGGGACCGTTTTATGGATGTTCTAACTTTTCACCCATCGATGACATGTTTTTGTGCTCAAGTCTAAAGTTTTACAAATTTACGTCATACACTCCAACCGGGAGCCCCGTGACTACGCGGTCGGTTCCTAAGAGTCACAATGGTCCCGTGCGAGGTGTTCGTGTCTCTTACGGGACCATTTTATTGCTGTTTTACGTTTTCACCCATCGATGGCATGTTTTCATGCTTAAGTCTAAATTTTTGCAAATTTACGTCGTACACTCCAACCGAGATCCCCGTGACTACGCGGTCGGTTCCTACGAGTCACATTGGTCCCGTACGAGGTGTTCGTGACTCTTACGGGACCGTTTTATTCTCATTTTCTGTTTTCACCCTTCGATGGCATGTTTTAATGTTTAACTCTAAATTTTTGCAAATTTACATCGTACACTCCAACCGGGAGACCCGTGACTACGCGGTCGGTCCCTACGAGTCACATTGGTCTCGTGCGAGGTGTTCGTGACACTTTTGGGACCGTTTTATGCTCGTTTTACGTTTTCACCATTCGATGGCATGTTTTATGCTTAAGTCTATTTTTTGCAAATTTACGTCGTACACTCAAACCGGGAGCCCCGTGACTACGCGGTCGGTTCCTTCGAGTCACATTGGTCCCGTGTGAGGTGTTCGTGACTCATACGGGACCGTTTTATGGCTCTTTTTCATTTTCACCCTTCAATGGCATGTTTTTATGCTTAAGTCTAAATTTTTACAAATTTACGTCGTACACTCCAACCGGGAGACCCGTGACTACGCGGTCGGTTCCTACGAGTCACATTGGTCCCGTGCGAGGTGTTCGTGACATTTTCGGGACCGTTTTATGCTCGTTCTACGTTTTCACCATTCGATGGCATGTTTTTTGCTTAAGCCTATTTTTTGCAAATTTACGGCGTACACTCAAACGGGGAGCCCCGTGACTATGCGGTCGGTTCCTACGAGTCACATTGGTGCCATGCGAGGTGTTCGTTACACTTACGGGACCATTTTATGGTTGTTTTATGTTTTCACCCTTCGATGGCATGTTTTTATGCTTAAGTCTAAATATTTGCAAATTTACGTCGTACACACCAACCGGGAGCCCCGTGACTATGCGGTCGATTTCTACGAGTGACATTGGTCCCGTGCGAGGTGTTCGTGTCTCTTACGGGACCATTTTATGGCTCTTTTGCATTTTCACCCTTCAATGGCATGTTTTTATGCTTAAGTCTAAATTTTTACAAATTTACGTCGTACACTCCAACCGGGAGACCCGTGACTACGCGGTCGGTTCCTACGAGTCACATTGGTCCCGTGCGAGGTGTTCGTGACACTTTCGGGACCGTTTTATGCTCGTTTTACGTTTTTACCATTCGATGGCATGTTTTTTGCTTAAGTCTATTTTTTGCAAATTAACGTCGTACACTCAAACGGGGAGCCCCGTGACTATGCGGTCGGTTCCTACGAGTCACATTGGTCCCGTGCGAGGTGTTCGTTACACTTACGGGACCATTTTATGGTTGTATTATGTTTTCTCCCTTCGATGGCATGTTTTTATGCTTAAGTCTAAATTTTTGCAAATTTACGTCGTACACACCAACCGGGAGCCCCGTGACTATGCGGTCGATTCCTACGAGTGACATTGGTCCCGTGCGAGGTGTTCGTGTCTCTTACGGGACCATTTTATGGCTGTTTTACATTTTCACCCATCGATGGCATTTTTTCATGCTTAAGTCTAAATTTTTGCAAATTTACGTCGTACACTCCAACCGAGATCCCCGTGACTACGCGGTCGGTTCCTACGAGTCACATTGGTCCCGTACGAGGTGTTCGTGACTCTTACGGGACCGTTTTATGCTCGTTTTCTGTTTTCACCCATCGATGGCATGTTTTAATGTTTAACTCTAAATTTTTGCAAATTTACATCGTACACTCCAACCGGGAGACCCGTGACTACGCGGTTGGTCCCTACGAGTCACATTGGTCCCGTGCGAGGTGTTCGTGACACTTTCGGGACCGTTTTATGCTCGTTTTACGTTTTCACCATTCGATGGCATGTTTTATGCTTAAGTCTATTTTTTGAAAATTTACGTCGTACACTCAAAACGGGAGCCCCGTGACTACGCGGTCGGTACCTACGAGTCACATCGGTCCCGTGCGAGGTGTTCGTAACACTTACGGGACCGTTTTATGGCTGTTTTAGGTTTTCACCCTTCGAGGGCATGTTTTTATGATTAAGAGTAATTTTTTACAAATTTACGTCGTACACTCCAACCGGGAGCCCCGTTACTACGCGGTCGGTTCCTACGAGTCGCATTGGTCCCGTGTGAGGTGTTCGTGTCTCTTACGGGACCGTGTTATGGTTGTTTTACGTTTTCACCCATCGCTGGCATGTTTTCATGCTTAAGTCCAAATTTTTGCAAATTTACATCGTACACTCCAACCGAGATCCCCGTGACTACGCGGTCAGTTCCTACGAGTCACATTGGTCCCGTACGAGGTGTTCGTGACTCTTACGGTACCGTTTTATGCTCGTTTTCTGTTTTCACACTTCGATGGCATGGTTTAATGTTTAACTCTAAATTTTTGCAAATTTACGTCGTACACTCCAACCGGGAGACCCGTGACTACGCGGTCGGTCCCTACGAGTCACATTGGTCCCGTGCGAGGTGTTCGTGACACTTTCGGGACCGTTTTATGCTCGTTTTACGTTTTCACCATTCGATGGCATGTTTTATGCTTAAGTCTATTTTTTGAAAATTTACGTCGTACACTCAAACCGGGAGCCCCGCGACTACGCGGTCGGTACCTACGAGTCACATTGGTCCCGTGCGAGGTGTTCGTAACACTTACGGCACCGTTTTATGGCTGTTTTAGGTTTTCACCCTTCGATGGCATGTTTTTATGATTAAGTGTAATTTTTTACAAATTTACGCCGTACACTCCAACCGGGAGCCCCGTTACTACGCGGTCGGTTCCTACGAGTCGCATTGGTCCCGTGTGAGGTGTTCGTGTGTCTTACGGTACCGTTTTATGGCTGTTTTACTTTTTCACCCATCGCTGGCATGTTTTCATGCTTAAGTCCAAATTTTTGCAAATTTACATCGTACACTCGAACCGAGATCCCCGTGACTACGCGTTCGGTTCCTACGAGTCACATTGGTCCCGTACGAGGTGTTCGTGACTCTTACGGGACCGTTTTATGCTCATTTTATGTTTTCACCCTTCGATGGCATGTTTTAATTCTGAAGTCTAAATTTTTACAAATTTACATCGTACACTCCAACCGGGAGACCCGTGACTATGCGGTCGGTTCCTACAAGTCACATTGGTCCCGTGCGAGGTGTTCGAGACACTTTCGAGACCGTTTTATGCTCGTTTTATGTTTTCACCATTCGATGGCATGTTTTATGCCCAAGTCTATTTTTTTGCAAATTTACGTCGTACACTCCAACCGGGAGCCCCGTGACTACGCGGTCGGTTCCTACGAGTCACATTGGTCCCGTGCGAGGTGTTCGTGACTCTTATGGGACCGTTTTATGGATGTTTTAAGTTTTCACCCATCGATGACATGTTTTTGTGCTTAAGTCTAAAGTTTTACAAATTTACGTCGTACCCTCCAACCGGGAGCCCCGTGACTACGCGGTCGGTTCCTACGAGTCACATTGGTCCCATGCGAGGTGTTCGTGACTTTTACGGGACCGTTTTATGCTCGTTTTATGTTTTCACCCTCCAATGGCATGTTTTATGCTTAAGTCTAATTTTTTGCAAATTTACGTCATACACTCCAACCAGGAGCTCCGTGACTACACGATCGAGTCCTACGAGTCACATTGGTCCCGTGCGAGGTATTCGTGACTCTTACGGGACCGTTTTATGGCTGTTTTACGTTTTCACCCTTCGATGGCATGTTTTTATGCTTAAGTCTAATTTTTTGCAAATTTATGTCATACACTCTAACCGGGAGCCCCGTGACTACGCGGCCGGTTCCTACGAGTCACATTGGTCCCGTGCGAGGTGTTCGTGTTTCTTACGGGACCGTTTTATGACTGTTTTATGTTTTCACCCATCGATGACATGTTTTTATACTTAAGTCTAAATTTTTGCAAATTTACATCGTACACTCCAACCGGGAGCCCTGTTACTACGCGGTTGGTTCCTACGAGTCACATTAGTCCCGTGCGAGGTCTTCGTGACTCTTACGGGACCGTTTTATGGATGTTTTGCATTTTCACCCTTCGATGGCATGTCTTTATGCTTAAGTATAATTTTTTGCAAATTTACGTCGTTCACTCTAACCGGGAGCCCCGTGACCACGCTTTCGGTTCGTACGAGTCACATTGGTCCTGTGCGAGGTGTTCGTGACTCTTACGAGACCGTTTTTTGCTCGTTTTATATTTTCACCCTTCGATGGCATGTCTTTATGCTTAAGTTTAAATTTTTACAAATTTATGTCGTACACTCCAACCGAGAGACCCGTGACCACGCGGTCGGTTCCTAAAAGTCACATTGGTCCCGTACGAGGTGTTCTTGACACTTTCGGGACCGTATTATGCTCGTAGTACATTTTCACCATTCAATGGCATGTTTAATGCCTAAGTCTAATTTTTTGAAAATTTACGTCGTACACTCCAACCGAGAGGCCCGTGATTACATGCTCGGTTTCTACGAGTCACATTGGCCCCGCGCGAGGTGTTCGTGACACTTACGGGACCGTTTTAAGGCTGTTTCATGTGTTTCACCCTTCGATGGCATGTTTTTATGCTTAAGTCTATTTTTTTACAAATTTACGTCGTACACTCCAACCGGGGGCCCCGTGACTACGCGGTCGGTTCCTACGAGTCACATTGGTCCCATGCGAGGTGTTCGTGACTCTTACGGGACCGTTTTATGGCTGTTTTACGTTTTCACCCATCGATGACATGTTTTAGTGCTTAAGTCTAAAGTTTTGCAAATTTACGTCGTACCCTCCAACCGGCAGCCCCGTGACTACGCGGTCGGTTCCTACGAGTCACATTGGTCCCATGCGAGGTGTTCGTGACTTTTACGGGACCGTTTTATGCTCGTTTTATGTTTTCACCCTTCAATGGCATGTTTTATGCTTAAGTCTAATTTTTTGCAAATTTACGTCATACACTCCAACCAGGAGCTCCGCGACTACACGATCGACTCCTACGAGTCACATTGGTCCCGTGTGAGGTGTTCGTGACTCTTACGGGACCGTTTTATGGCTGTTTTACGTTTTCACCCTTCGATGGCATGTTTTTATGCCTAAGTCTAATTTTTTGCAAATTTATGTCGTACACTTCAATCGGGAGCCCCGTGACTACGCGGTCGGTTCCTACGAGTCACATTGATCCCGTGCGAGGTGTTCGTGTCTCTTACGGGACCGTTTTATGGCTGTTTTATATTTTCACCCATCGATGACATGTTTTTATACTTAAGTCAAAATTTTAGCAAATTTACCTCGTACACTCCAACCGGGAGCCCCGTTACTACGCGGTCGGTTCCTACGAGTCACATTGGTCCCGTGCGAGGTCTTCGTGACTCTTACGGGACTGTTTTATGGATGTTTTGCATTTTCACCCTTCGATGGCATGTCTTTATGCTTAAGCATAATTTTTTGCAAATTTACGTCGTACACTCTAACCGGAAGCCCCGTGACTACGCGTTCGGTTCGTAAGAGTCACATTGGTCCTGTGCTAGGTGTTCGTGACTCTTACAAAGCCGTTTTATGCTCGTTTTATGTTTTCACCCTTCGATGTCATGTTTTTATGCTTAAGTCTAAATTTTTACAAATTTACGTCGTACACTCCAACCGGGAGACCCGTGACCACGCGGCCGGTTCCTAAAAGTCACATTGGTCCCGTACGAGGTTTTCTTGACACTTTCGGGACCGTATTATGCTCGTAGTACATTTTCAGCATTCGATGGCATGTTTAATGCCTAAGCCTAATTTTTTGCAAATTTACGTCGTACACTCGAACTGAGAGCCCCGTGATTACATGCTCGGTTTCTACGAGTCACATTGGTCCCGTGCGAGGTGTTCGTGACACTTACGGGACCGTTTAAAGGCTGTTTCATGTGTTCACCCTTCGATGGCATGTTTTTATGCTTAAGTCTATCTTTTTATAAATTTACGTCGTACACTCCAACCGGGGGCCCCGTGACTACGCGGTCGGTTCCTACGAGTCACATTGGTCCCATGCGAGGTGTTCGTGACTCTTACGGGACCGTTTTATGGCTGTTTTACGTTTTCACCCATCGATGGCATGTTTTTATGCTTAAGTCTAATTTTTTGCAAATTTACGTCGTACACTCCAACCGGGAGCCCCGTGATTACGCGATTGGTTCCTATGAGTTACATTGGTCCCGTGCGAGGTGTTCGTTACACTTACGGGACCATTTTAAGCTCATTTTATGTTTTCACCCTTCGATGGCATGTTTTTATGCTTAAGTGTAATTTTTTGTAAACTTAAGTCTTACACTCCAACCGGGATCCCCGTGACTACGCGGTCGGTTCCTACGAGTCACATTGGTCCCGTGCGAGGTGTTCGTGACACTTACGGGACCGTTTTATGTCTGTTTTACGTTTTCACCCGTCGATAGCATGTTTATATGCTTAAGTCTAAAGTTTTGCAAATTTACATTGTACCCTCCAACCGGAAGCCCCGTGACTACGCGGTCGGTTCCTACGAGTCACATTGGTCCCGTGCGAGGTGTTCGTGACACTTACGGGATCGTTTTATGCTCGTTTTACATTTTCACCATTCGATGGCATGATTTATGCTTAAGTTTAATTTTTTGCAAATTTACGTCGTACCCTCCAACCGGGAGCTCCGTGATTACGCAATCAGTTCCTACGCGTCACATTGGTCCCGTGTGAGGTGTTCGTGACACTTACGGGACCGTTTTAAGGCTGTTTTATGTTTTCACCCTTCGATGGCATGTTTTTATGATTGAGTCTATTTTTTTACAAATTTACATCGTACACTCCAACCGGGAGCCCCGTGATTACGCGGTCGGGTCCTACGTGTCACATTGGTCCCGTGCGAGGTGTTCGTGACACTTACGGGAGTGTTTTAAGGCTGTTTTATGTTTTCATCCTTCGATGGCATGTTTTTATGCTTAAGTCTATTTTTTTACAAATTTACGTCGTACACTCCAACCGGGAGCCCCGCTACTACGCGATCTGTTCCTATGAGTCACATTGGTGCCGTGTGAGGTGTTTGTGTCTCTTACGGGACCGTTTTATGGCTATTTTACGTTTTCACCGATCGATGGCATGTTTTCATGCTTAAGTCTAATTTTTGCAAATTTACGTCGTACACTCCAACCGAGATCCCCGTGACTACGCGATAGGTTCCTACGAGTCACATTGGTCCCGTACGAGGTGTTCGTGACTCTTACGGGACCGTTTTATGCTCGTTTGATGTTTTCACCCTTCGATGGCATGTTTTAATACTTAAGTCTAAATTTTTTCAAATTTACGTCGTACACTCCAACCGTGAGACCCGTGACTATGCGGCCGGTTCCTACGAGTCACATTGGTCCCGTGCGAGGTGTTTCTGACTCTTTCGGGACCGTTTTATGCTCGTTTTACGTTTTCACCATTCGATGGCATGTTTTATGCTTAAGTCTAATTTATTGCAAGTTTACATCGTACACTCAAACCGGGAGCCCCGTGACTACGCGGTCGGTTCCTACGAGTCACATTGGTCCCATGCGAGGTGTTCATGACACTTACGGGAGCATTTTATAGTTGTTTTATGTTTTCACCCTTCGATGGCATGTTTTTATGCTTAAGTGTAATTGTTTAGAAATTTACATCGTACACTCCGACCGGGATCCCTGTGACTACGCGGTCAGTTCTTATGAGTCTCATTGGTCCCGTACGAGGTGTTCGTGACTCATACGGGACCGTTTTATGGCTCTTTTGCGTTTTCACCCTTCAATGGCATGTTTTTATGCTTAAGTCAAAATTTTTGCAAATCTACTTCGTACACTCCAACCGGGAGCCCCGTGACTACGCGGTCGATTCCTACGAGTCACATTGGTCCCGTGCGAGGTGTTCGTGTCTCTTACGGGACCGTTTTATGGCTGTTTTACGTTTTCACCCATCAATGGCATGTTTAGATGCTTAAATCTAAATTTTTGCTAATTTACGTCGTACACTCCAATCCAGATCCCCGTGACTACGCGGTCGGTTCCTACGAGTGACATTGGTCCCGTACGAGGTGTTCGTGACTCTTACAGGACCGTTTTATGCTCCTTTTATGTTTTCACCCTTCGATGGCATGTTTTAATGCTTAAGTCTAATTTTTTACAAATTTACGTCGTACAGTCCAACCGGGAGACCCGTGACTACGCGATCGGTTCCTACGAGTCACATTGGTCCCGTGCGAGGTGTTTGTGACACTTTCGGGACCGTTTTATGCTCGTTTTACATTTTCACCATTCGATGGCATGTTTTTTGCATAAGTCTATTTTTTGCAAATTTACGTCGTACACTCAAACGGGGAGTCCCGTGAGAGGTGTTCGTTACACTTACGGGACCATTTTATGGCTGTTTTATGTTTTCACCCTTCGATGGCATGTTTTTATGCTTAAGTGTAATTTTTTACAAATTTACGTCGTTCACTCCAACCGGGATCCCCGTGACTACGCGGTCGGTTCCTACGAGTCACATTGGTCCCGTGCGAGGTGTTCATGACTCTTGCGGGACTGTTTTATGGCTCTTTTGCGTTTTCACCATTCAATGGCATGTTTTTACTCTTAAGTCTAAATTTGTGCAAATTTACGTCGTACACTCCAACCGGGAGCCCCGTGACTACGCGGTCAATTCCTACGAGTCACATTGGTCCCGTGCGAGGTGTTCATGACACTTTCGGGACCGTTTTATGCTCGTTTTATGTTCTCACCCTTCGATGGCATGTTTTAATGTTTAACTCTAATTTTTTACAAATTTAGGTCGTACACTCCAACCGAGAGACCCGTGTCTATGCGGTCGGTTCCTACGAGTCACATTGGTCCCGTGCGAGGTGTTCGCGACACTTTTGGGACCGTTTTATGCTCGTTTTATGTTTTCACCCTTCGATGGCATGTTTTAATGTTTAACTCTAAATTTTTACAAATTTACGTCGTACACTCTAACCGGGAGACCCGTGACTACGCGGTCGGTTCCTACGAGTCACATTGGTCCCGTGCGAGATGTTCGTGTCACTTACGGGACCGTTTTATGGTCGTTTTATTTTTTCACCATTCGATGGCATGTTTTTTGCTTAAGTCTATTTTTTTGAAAATTTACGTCGTACACTTAAAACGGGAGCCCCGTGACTACGCGGTCGGTTCCTACCAGTCACATTGGTCCCGTGCGAGGTGTTCGTAACACTTACGGGACCGTTTTATGGCTGTTTTAGGTTTTCACCCTTCGATGGCATGTTTTTATGCTTAAGTGTTATTTTTTACAAATTTACGTCGTACACTCCAACCGGGAGCCCCGTGACTACGCAGTCGGTTCCTACGAGTCACATTGGTCCCGTGCGAGGTGTTTGTGACACTTTCGGGACCGTTTTATGCTTGTTTTACGTTTTCACCATTCGATGGCATGTTTTTTGCTTAAGTCTATTTTTTGCAAATTTACGTCGTACACTCAAACGGGGAGCCCCGTGACTATGCGGTCGGTTCCTACGAGTCACATTGGTCCCGTGCGAGGTGTTCGTTACACTTACGGGACCATTTTATGGTTGTTTTATGTTTTCACCCTTCGATGGCATGTTTTTATGCTTAAGTGTAATTTTTTACAAATTTACGTCGTTCACTCCAACCGGGATCCCCGTGACTACGCGGTCGGTTCCTACGAGTCACATTGGTCCCGTGCGAGGTGTTCATGACTCTTACGGGACTGTTTTATGGCTCTTTTGCGTTTTCACCCTTCAATGGCACGTTTTTACGCTTAAGTCTAAATTTTTGCAAATTTACGTCGTACACTCCAACCGGGAGCCCCGTGACTACGCGGTCAATTCCTACGAGTGACATTGGTCCCGTGCGAGGTGTTCGTGTCTCTTACGGGACCATTTTATGGTTGTTTTACGTTTTCACCCATCGATGGCATGTTTTAATACTTAAGTCTAAATTTTTAAAAATTTAGGTCGTACACTCCAACCGGGAGACCCGTGTCTATGCGGTCGGTTCCTACGAGTCACATTGGTCCCGTGCGAGGTGTTCGCGACACTTTCGGGACCGTTTTATGCTCGTTTTATGTTTTCACCCTTCGATGGCATGTTTTAATGTTTAACTCTAAATTTTTACAAATTTACGTCATACACTCTAACCGGGAGACCCGTGACTACGCGGTCGGTTCCTACGAGTCACATTGGTCCCGTGCGAGATGTTCGTGTCACTTTCGGGACCGTTTTATGGTCGTTTTATTTTTTCACCATTCGATGGCATGTTTTTTACTTAAGTCTATTTTTTTTGAAAATTTACGCCGTACACTTAAAACGGGAGCCCCGTGACTACGCGGTCGGTTCCTACCAGTCACATTGGTCCCGTGCGAGGTGTTCGTAACACTTACGGGACCGTTTTATGGCTGTTTTAGGTTTACACCCTTCGATGGCATGTTTTTATGCTTAAGTGTTATTTTTTACAAATTTACGTCGTACACTCGAACCGGGAGCCCCGTGACTACGCGGTCGATTCCTACGAGTCATATTGGTCCCGTGCGAGGTGTTCGTGTCTCTTACAGGACCGTTTTATGGTTGTTTTATGTTTTCACCCATCGATGGCATGTTTTAATGCTTAAGTCTAAATTTTTACAAATTTACGTCATACACTCCAACCGGGAGACCCGTGACTACGCGGTCGGTTCCTACGAGTCACATTGGTCCCGTGCGAGGTGTTCGTGACACTTTTGGGACCGTTTTATGCTCGTTTTACGTTTTCACCATTCGATGGCATGTTTTATGCTTAAGTCTATTTTTTGAAAATTTACGTCGTACACTCAAACCGGGAGCCCCGCGACTACGCGGTCGGTACCTACGAGTCACATTGGTCCCGTGCGAGGTGTTTGTAACACTTACGGCACCGTTTTATGGCTGTTTTAGGTTTTCACCCTTCGATGGCATGTTTTTATGATTAAGTGTAATTTTTTACAAATTTACGCCGTACACTCCAACCGGGAGCCCCGTTACTACGCGATCGGTTCCTACGAGTCGCATTGGTCCCGTGTGAGGTGTTCGTGTGTCTTACGGTACCGTTTTATGGCTGTTTTACTTTTTCACCCATCGCTGGCATGTTTTCATGCTTAAGTCCAAATTTTTGCAAATTTACATCGTACACTCCAACCGAGATCCCCGTGACTACGCGGTCGATTCCTACGAGTCACATTGGTCCCGTACGAGGTGTTCGTGACTCTTACGGGACCGTTTTATGCTCGTTTGATGTTTTCACCCTTCGATGGCATGTTTTAATACTTAAGTCTAAATTTTTTCAAATTTACGTCGTACACTCCAACCGGGAGACCCGTGTCTATGCGGTCGGTTCCTACGAGTCACATTGGTCCCGTGCGAGGTGTTCGCGACACTTTCGGGACCGTTTTATGCTCATTTTATGGTTTCACCCTTCGATGGCATGTTTTAATGTTTAACTCTAAATTTTTACAAATTTACGTCGTACACTCTAACCGGGAGACCCGTGACTACGCGGTCGGTTCCTACGAGTCACATTGGTCCCGTGCGAGATGTTCGTGTCACTTTCGGGACCGTTTTATGCTCGTTTTATTTTTTCACCATTCGATGGCATGTTTTTTGCTTAAGTCTATTTTTTTTGAAAATTTACGTCGTACACTTAAAACGGGAGCCCCGTGACTACGCGGTCGGTTCCTACCAGTCACATTGGTCCCGTGCGTGGTGTTCGTAACACTTACGGGACCGTTTTATGGTTGTTTTAGGTTTTCACCCTTCGATGGCATGTTTTTATGCTTAATTGTTATTTTTTACAAATTTACGTCGTACACTCCAACCGGGAGCCCCGTGACTACGCGGTCGATTCCTACGAGTCACATTGGTCCCGTGCGAGGTGTTCGTGTCTCTTACGGGACCGTTTTATGGCTGTTTTACGTTCTCACCCATCGATGACATGTTTTCATGCTTAAGTCTAAATTTTTGCAAATTTACGTCGTACACTCCAACCGAGATCCCCGTGACTACGCGGTCGGTTCCTACGAGTCACATTGGTCCCGTACGAGGTGTTCGTGACCCTTCCTGGACCGTTTTATGCTCATTTTATGTTTTCACCCTTCGATGGCATGTTTTAATACTTAAATCTAAATTTTTACACATTTACGTCGTACACTCCAACCATGAGACCCGTGACTACGCGGTCGGTTCCTACGAGTCACATTGGTCCCGTGCGAGGTGTTTCTGACACTTTCGGGACCGTTTTATGCTCGTTTTACGTTTTCACCATTCGATGGCATGTTTTATGCTTAAGTCTAATTTATTGCAAGTTTACGTCGTACACTCCGACCAGGATCCCTGTGACTACGCGGTCAGTTCTTATGAGCCTCATTGGTCCCGTGCGAGGTGTTCGTGACTCATACGGGACCGTTTTATGGCTCTTTTGCCTTTTCCCCCTTCAATGATATGTTTTTATGCTTAAGTCTAATTTTTTGCAAATTTACTTCGTACACTCCAACCGGGAGCCCTGTGACTACGCGGTCGGTTCCTACGAGTCACATTGGTCCCGTGCGAGGTGTTCGTGTCTCTTACGGGACCTTTTTATGGCTGTTTTACGTTTTCACCCATCGATGGCATGTTTTCATGCTTAAATCTAAATTTTTGCAAATTTACGTCGTACACTCCAATCGAGATCCCCGTGACTACGCGGTCGGTTCCTACGAGTGACATTGGTCCCGTACGAGGTGTTCATGACTCTTAGAGGACCCTTTTATGCTCCTTTTATGTTTTCACCCTTCGATGGCATGTTTTAATGCTTAAGTCTAAATTTTTACAAATTTACGTCGTACACTCCAACCGGGAGACCCGTGACTACGCCGTCGGTTCCTACGAGTCACATTGGTCCCGTGCAAGGTGTTTATGACTCTTACGGGACCGTTTTATAGTTGTTTTATATTTTCACCCTTCGATGGCATATTTTTATGCTTAAGTCTAATTTTTTGCAAATTTACATCGTACACTCCAACCCGGAGCCCAGTGACTACGCGATCGGTTCCTACGAGTCACATTAGTCCCGTGCGAGGTGTTCGTGTCTCTTACGGGACTGTTTTATGGCTGTTTTACGTTTTCACCCATCGATGACATGTTTTTATTCTTAAGTCTAAATTTTTGCAAATTTACGTCGTACACTCCAACCGGGAGCTCCGTGACTACGCGGTCGGTTCCTACGAGTCACATTGGTCCCGTGCGAGGTCTTCGTGACTCTTACGGGACCGTTTTATGGATTTTTGAATTTTCACCCTTCGATGGCATGTCCTTATGCTTAAGTCTAATTTTTTGCAAATTTACGTCATACACTCTAACCGGGAGCCTCGTGACTGCGCGTTCGGTTCGAACAAGTCACATTGGTCCTGTTCGAGGTGTTCGTGACTCTTACAGGACCGTTTTACGCTCGTTTTATGTTTTCACCCTTCGATGGCATGTTTTTATGCTTAAGTCTAAATTTTTACAAATTTACGTCGTACACTCCAATCGGGAGCCCCATGATTACGCGGTCGGTTCCTACGAGTCACATTGGTCCCGTGCGAGGTGTTCGTGACACTTACGGGACCGTTTTAAGGCTTTTTATGTTTTCACCCTTCGATGGCATGTTTTATTCTTAAGTCTATTTTTTTACAAATTTTCGTCGTACACTCCTACCGGGAGACCCATGACTACGCGATCGGTTCCTACGAGACATATTGGTCCCGTGCGAGTTGTTCGTGACTCTTACGGGACCGTTTGATGGTTGTTTTACGTTTTCACCCTTCGATGGCATGTTTTCATGCTTAAGTCTAATTTTTTGTAAATTTACGTCATACACACCGACCGAGATACCCGCGACTACGCGGTCGCTTCCTATGAGTCACATTGGTCCCGTACGAGGTGTTCGTGACTCTTACGGGACCGTCCCGTGCGAGGTGTTCGTGGCTCATATGGGATCTTTTTATGCTCGTTTTATGTTTTCACCCTTCGATGGCATGTTTTTGTGCTTAAGTCTAAATTTTTGCAAATTTCCGCCGTACACTCCAACCGGGATCTCCGTGACTACGCGGTCGGTTCATAAAAGTCACATTGGTCCCGTGCGAGGTGTTCGTGACACTTTCGGGACCGTTTTATGGCTGTCTTACGTTTTCACCCGTCGATAGCATGTTTATATGCTTAAGTCTAAAGTTTTGCAAATTTACATTGTACGCTCCAACCGGAAGCCTCGTGACTACGCGGTCGGTTCCTACAAGTCACATTGGTCCCGTGCGAGGTATTCGTGACTCTTACGGGACCATTTTATGGTTGTTTTATGTTTTCACCCATCGATGGCATGTTTTTATGCTTAAGTCTAAATTTTTGCAAATTTACGTCGTACACTCCAACCGGGAGCCCCGTGATTACGCGATTGGTTCCTACGAGTCACATTGGTCCCTTGCGAGGTGTTCGTGACACTTACGGGACCGTTTTATGCTCATTTTATGTTTTCACCCTTCGATGGTATGTTTTTACGCGTAAGTGTAATTTTTTGCAAATTTAAGTCGTACACTCCAACCGGGATCCCCGTGACTACGCGGTCGATTCCTAAAAGTCACATTGGTCCCGTGCGAGGTGTTCGTGACACTTTCGGGACCGTTTTATGGCTGTCTTACGTTTTCACCCGTCGATTGCATGTTTATATGCTTAAGTCTAAAGTTTTGCAAATTTACATTGTACGCTCCAACCGGAAGCCTCGTGACTACGCGGTCGGTTCCTACAAGTCACATTGGTCCCGTGCGAGGTATTCGTGACTCTTACGGGACCATTTTATGGTTGTTTTATGTTTTCACCCATCGATGGCATGTTTTTATGCTTAAGTCTAAATTTTTGCAAATTTACGTCGTACACTCCAACCGGGAGCCCCGTGATTACGCGATTGGTTCCTACGAGTCACATTGGTCCCTTGCGAGGTGTTCGTGACACTTACGGGACCGTTTTATGCTCATTTTATGTTTTCACCCTTCGATGGTATGTTTTTACGCGTAAGTGTAATTTTTTGCAAATTTAAGTCGTACACTCCAACCGGGATCCCCGTGACTACGCGGTCGGTTCCTACGAGTCACATTGGTCCTGTGCGAGGTGTTCGTGACACTTACGGGACCGTTTTATGACTGTTTTATATTTTCACCCGTCAATGGCATGTTTATATGCTTAAGTCTAAATTTTTGCAAATATACATTGTACCCTCCAACCGGAAGCCCCATGACTACGCGGTCGGTTCCTATGAGTCACATTGGTCCCGTGCGAGGTGTTCGTGACACTTACGGGACCGTTTTATGCTCGTTTTACATTTTCACCCTTCGATGGCATGTTTTTATGCTTAAGTCTATTATTTTTTCAAATTTACGTCGTACACTCCAACCAGGAGCTCCGTGATTACGCGGTCGGTTCCTACGTGTCACATTGGTCCCGTTCGAGGTGTTCGTGACACTTACAGGACCGATTTAAAGTTGTTTTATGTTTTCACCCTTCGATGGCATGTTTTTATGCTTAACTCTATTTTTTTACATATTTACGTTGTACACTACAACCGGGAGCCCCGTGGTTACGCGATCGGTTCCTACGAGTCACATGGGTCCCGTGCGAGGTTTTCGTGGCACTTACGGGACCGTTTTAAGGCTTTTTTATGTTTTCACCTTTCGATGGCATGTTTTTATGCTTAAGTCTATTTTTTTACAAATTTACGTCGTACACTCCAACCGGGAGCCCCGTGACTACGCGGTCGGTTCCTACGAGTCACATTGGTCCCGTGTGAGGTGTCCGTGTCTCTTACGGGACCGTTTTATGGCTGTTTTACGTTTTCACCCATCGATGGCATGTTTTCATGCTTAAGTCTAAATTTTTGCAAATTTACGTCGTACACTCCAACCGAGATACCCGCGACTACGCGATCGCTTCCTACGAGTCACATTGGTCCCGTACGAGGTGTCCGTGACTCTTACCGGACCGTTTTATATATGTTTGACGTTTTCACCCATCGATGGCATGTTTTTATGCTTAAGTCTAAATTTTTTCAAATTTACGACTTACACTCCAACCGGGAGCCCCGTGACTACGCGGTCGGTTCCTACGAGTCACATTGGTCCCGTGCGAGGTGTTCGTGACAATTACGGGACCGTTTTATGGCTGTTTTATGTTTTCACCCATCGATGGCATGTTTTTATGCTAAAGTTCTAATTTTTTACAAATTTACATCGTACACTCCAATCGGGAGCCCCTTGATTACGCGGTTGGTTCCTACGAGTCACATTGGTCCCGTGCGAGGTGTTCGTGAAAATTACGAGACTGTTTTAAGCTCGTTTTACGTTTTCCCCCTTCGATGGCATGTTTTTATGCTTAAGTGTAATTTTTTGCAAATTTAAGTCGTACACTCCAACCGGGATCTCCGTGACTACGCGGTCGGTTCCTACGAGTCACATTGGTCCCGGGCGAGGTGTTCGTGACACTTACGGGACCGTTTTATGGCTGTCTTACATTTTCACCCGTCGATAGCATGTTTATATGCTTAAGTCTAAAGTTTTGCAAATTTACATTGTACGCTCCAACCGGAAGCCTCGTGATTACGCGGTCGGTTCCTACGAGTCACATTGGTCCCGTGCGAGGTGTTCGTGACACTTATGGGACCGTTTTATGCTCGTTTTACATTTTCACCCTTCGATGGCATATTTTTATGCTTAAGTCTATTTTTTTTACAAATTTACGTTGTACACTCCAACGAGGAGCTCGGTGATTCCGCGGTCGATTCCTACGAGTCACATTGGTCCCGTGCGAGGTGTTTGTGTCTCTTACAGGACCGTTTTATGGTTGTTTTACATTTTCACCGTTCGATGGCATGTATTTATGCTTATGTCAAAATTTTTGCAAATTTACATCGTACACTCCAACCGGGAGCCCCGTGACTATGCGATCGGTTCCTACGAGACACATTGGCCCCGTTCGAGCTTTTCGTGACTCTTACCGGACCGTTTTATGGCTGTTTTATGTTTTCACCCATCGATAGCATGTTTATATGCTTAAGTCTAAAGTTTTGCAAATTTACATTGTACGCTCCAACCGGAAGCTCCGTGACTACGCGGTCGGTTCCTACGAGTCACATTGGTCCCGTGTGAGGTGTTCGTGACACTTAATGGACCGTTTTAAGGCTGTTTAATGTTTTCACCCTTTGATGGCATGTTTTCGTGCTTAAGTCTATTTTTTTGCAAATTTACGTCGTACACTCCAACCGGAATCCCCGTGACTACGCGGTCGGTTCCTACGAGTCACATTGGTCCCGTGCGAGGTGTTCGTGACACTTACGGGACCGTTTTATGGCTATTTTACGTTTTCAACCGTCGATAGCATGTTTATATCCTTAAGTCTAAAGTTTTGAGAATTTACATTGTACGCTCCAACCGGAAGCCCCGTGACTACACGGTCGGTTCCTACGAGTCACATTGGTCCCGTGGGAGGTGTTCGTGACACTTACGGGACCGTTTTATGCTCGTTTTACATTTTCACATTTCGATGGCATATTTTTATGCTTAAGTCTATTTTTTTTTACAAATTTACGTCGTACACTCCAACCAGGAGCTCGGTGATTACGCGGTCGGTTCCAACGAGTCACATTGGTCCCGTGCGAGGTGTACGTGACACTTACAGTACCGTTTTAAGAATGTTTTATGTTTTCACCCTTTTATGGCATGTTTTTATGCTTAAGTCGATTTTTTTACAAATTTACGTTGTACACTCCAATTGGGAGCAACGTGATTACGCGGTCGGTTCCTACGAGTCACATTGGTCCCATGCGAGGTGTTCGTGACACTTACGGGACCGTTTTAAAGCTGTTTTATGTTTTCACCCTTCGATGGCATGTTTTTATGCTTATGTCTATTTTTTTACAAATTTACGTCGTACACTCCAACCGGGAGCCCCGTGACTACGCAGTCGGTTCGTACGAGTCACATTGGTCCCGTGTGAGGTGTTCGTGTCTCTTACGGGACCGTTTTATGGCTGTTTTACATTTTCACCCATCGATGGCATGTTTTCATGCTTAAGTCTAAATTTTTAAAAATTTACTTCGTACACTCCAACCGAGATCCCCGTGACTAAGTGGTCGGTTCCTATGAGTCACATTGGTCCCGTACGAGGTGTTCGTGACTCTTACGGGACCGTTTTATGCTCGTTTGATGTTTTCACCCTTCGATGGCATGTTTTTATGCTTAAGTGTAATTTTTTAGAAATTTACGTCGTACACTCCAACCAGGATTCCCGTGACTATGCGGTCGGTTCCTACTAGTCACATTAGTCCCGTGCGAGGTGCTCGTGACTCATATGCGACCGTTTTATGGCTCTTTTGCAAATTTACATCGTACACTCCAACCGGGAGCCCCGTGACTATGCGATCGGTCCCTACGAGTCACATTGGTCCTGTGCGAGGTGTTCGTGACAGTTACGGGACCGTTTTATGGATGTTTTATGTTTTTAGCCATCGATGGCATGTTTTCATGCTTAAGTCTAAATTTTTGCAAATTTACGTGGTACACTCCAACCGAGATCCCCGCGACTACGCGGTCACTTCCTACGAGTCACATTGGTCCCGTACGAGGTGTTCGTGACTCTTACGGGACCGTTTTATGGCTGTTTTATGTTTTCACCGATCGATGGCATGTTTTTATGCTTAAGTCTAAATTTTGGAAAATTTATGTCGTACACTCCAACCGGGAGCCCCGTGACTACGCGGTCGGTTCCTACGAGTCACATTGGTCCCGTGCGAGGTGTTCGCGACACTTACGGGACCGTTTTATGGCTGTTTTATGTTTTCACCCTTCGATGGCATGTTTTTATGCTAAAGTTCTAATTTTTTACAAATTTACGTCGTACACTCCAACCGGCAACTCCATGACTACTCGGTCGATTCCTACGAGTCACATTGGTCCCGTGCGAGGTGATCGTAACTCTTACTGGACCGTTTTATTGCTGTTTCATGTTTTCACCCTTCGATGGCATGTTTTTATGCTTAAGTCTAAATTTTTGCAAATTTACGTCGTACACTCCAACCGGGATGTCCGTGACTACGCGGTCAGTTTCTACAAGTCACATTGGTCCCGTGCGAGGTGTTCGTGACTCTTACAGGACCGTTTTATGGTTTTTTAACGTTTTCACCCTTCAATGGCATGCATTTATGCTTAAGCCAAAATTTTTGCAAATTTACGTCGTACACTCCAACCGGGAGCCCTGTGACTACGCGATCGGTTCCTACGAGACGCATTGGTCCCGTGCGAGGTGTTCGTGGCTCTTACGGGATCTTTTTATGCCCGTTTTATGTTTTCACCCTTCGATGGTGTGTTTTTATTCTTATATCTAAATTTTTGCAAATTTACGTCGCACACTCCAACCGGGAGACCCGTGACTACGCGGTCGGTTCCTAAAAGTCACATTGGTCCCGTGCGAGGTGTTCTTGACACTTTCGGGACCGTTTTATGCTCGTTTTACGTTTTCACCATTCGATGGCATGTTTTATGCCTAAGTGTAGTTTTTTAGAAATTTACGTCGTACACTCGAACCGAGAGCCCCGTGATTACGCGGTCGGTTACTACGAGTCACATTGGTCCCGTGCGAGGTGTTCGTGACACTTATGGGACCGTTTTAAGGTTGTTTCATGTTTTCACCCTTCGATGGCATGTTTTTATGCTTAAGTCTATTTTTTTACAAATTTACGTCATACACTCCAACCGGGAGCCCCATGACTACGCGGTCGGTTCCTACGAATCACATTGGTCCCGTGCGAGGTGTTCGTGACTCTTACGGGACCGTTTTATGGCTGTTTTAGATTTTCACCCATCGATGTATTGTTTTTATGCTTAAGTCTAGATTTATGCAAACTTACGTCGTACACTCCAATCGGGAGCCCCGTGATTACCCGGTTGGTTCCTACGAGTCACATTGGTCCCGTGCGAGGTGTTCGTGATAATTACGGGACCGTTTTAAGCTCGTTTTACGTTTTCCCCCTTCGATGGCATGTTTTTATGCTAAAGTTCTAATTTTTTACAAATTTACGTCGTACACACCAATCGGGTGCTCCGTGACTACACGGTCGATTCCTATGAGTCACATTGGTCCCGTTCCAGGTGTTCGTGACTCTTACCGGGCCGTTTTATTGCTGTTCCACTTTGTCACCCTTCGATGGCATGTTTTTATGCTTAAGTCTAAATTTTTGCAAATTTGCGTCGTACACTCCAACCGGGATGCCCGTGACTACGCGGTCGGTTTCTACGAGTCACATTGGTCCCGTGCGAGGTGTTCGTGACTCTTACAGGACCGTTTTATGGTTGTTTCACATTTTCACCCTTCGATGGCATGTATTTATGCTTAAGTCAAAATTTTTGCAAATTTACGTCGTACACTCCAAACGGGAGCCCCGTGACTACGCGATCGGTTCCTACGAGACACATTGGTCCCGTGCGAGGTGTTCGTGGCTCTTACGGGACCTTTTTTATGCTCCTTTTATGTTTTCACCCTTCGATGGCATGTTTTTATGCTTAAGTCTAAATTTTTGCAAATTTACGTCGTACACTCCAACCGGGAGACCCGTGACTACGCGGTCGGTTCCTAAAAGTCACATTGGTCCGGTGCGAGGTGTTCTTGACACTTTCGGGACAGTTTTATGCTCGTTTTACGTTTTCGCCATTCGATGGCATGTTTTATGCCTAAGTCTAAATTTTTGCAAATTTATGTCGTACACTCCAACCGAGAGCCCCGTGATTACGCGATCGGTTCCTACGAGACACATTGGTCCCGTGCGAGGTGTTCGTGGCTCTTACGGGACCTTTTTTATGCTCGTTTTATGTTTTTACCCTTCGATGGCATGTTTTTATGCTTAAGTCTAAATTTTTGCAAATTTACGTCGTACACTCCAACCGGGAGACCCGTGACTACGCGGTCGGTTCCTAAAAGTCACATTGGTCCCGTGCGAGGTGTTCTTGACACTTTCGGGACAGTGTTATGCTCGTTTTATATTTTCACCATTCGATGGCACGTTTTATGCCTAAGTCTAATTTTTTGCAAATTTACGTCGTACACTCCAACCGAGAGCCCCGTGATTACGCGGTCGATTTCTACGAGTCACATTGGTCCTGGGCGAGGTGTTCGTGACACTTACGGGACAGTTTTAAGGCTGTTTCATGTTTTCACCCTTCGATGGCATGTTTTTATGCTTAAGTCTATTTTTTTACGAATTTACGTCGTACACTCCAACCGGGAGCCCCGTGACTACGCGGTCGGTTCCTACGAGTCACATTGGTCCCGTGCGAGGTGTTCGTGACACTTACGGGACCGTTTTATGGTTGTTTTACGTTTTCACCCGTCGATAGCATGTTTATATGCTTAAGTATAAAGTTTTGCAAATTTACGTCGTACACTCCAATCGGGAGCCCCGTGACTACGCGGTCGATTCCTACGAGTCACATTGGTCCCGTGCGAGGTGTTCGTGACTCTTACGGGACCCTTTTATGCTCGTTTTATGTTTTCACCCTTCGATGGCATGTTTTTATGTTTAAGTCTAAATTTTTGCAAATTTACGTCGTACACTCCAACCGGGAGTACCGTGACTACGCGGTCGGTTCCTAAATGTCACATCGGTCCCGTGCGAGGTGATCTTGACACTTTCGGGACTGTTTTATGCTCGTTTTATGTTTTCACCATTCGATGGCACGTTTTATGCCTAAGTCTAATTTTTTACAAATTTACGTCGTACACTCCAACCGAGAGCCCCGTGATTACGCGGTCGGTTTCTACGAGTCACATTGGTCCTGTGCGAGGTGTTCGTGACACTTACGGGACAGTTTTAAGGCTGTTTCATGTTTTCACCCTTCGATGGCATGTTTTTATGCTTTAGTCTATTTTATTACGAATTTACGTCGTACACTCCAACCGGGAGCCCCGTGACTACGCGGTCGGTTCCTACGAGTCACATTGGTCCCGTGCGAGGTGTTCGGGACACTTACGGGACCGTTTTATGGTTGTTTTACGTTTTCACCCGTCGATACCATGTTTATATGCTTAAGTCTAAAGTTTTGCAAATTTACGTCGTGCACTCCAACCGGGATGCCCGTGACTACGCGGTCGGTTTCTACGAGTCACATTGGTCCCGTGCGAGGTGTTTGTGTCTCTTACAGGACAGTTTTATGGCTGTTTTACGTTTTCACCCTTCGATGGCATGTATTTATGCTTATGTCAAAATTTTTGCAAATTTACGTCGTACACTCCAACCGAGAGCCCCGTGACTACGCGATCGGTTCCTACGAGACACATTGGTCCCGTGCGAGGTGTTCGTGGCTCTTACGGGACCTTTTTATGCTCGTTTTATGTTTTCACCCTTCGATGGCATGCTTTTATGCTTAAGTTTAAATTTTTGTAAATTTACGTCGTACACTCCAACCGGGAGACCCGTGACTACGCGGTCGGTTCCTAAAAGTCACATCGGTCCCGTGTGAGGTGTTCTTGACACTTTCGGGACCGTTTTTTGCTCGTTTTATGTTTTCACCATTATATGGCATGTTTTATGCCTAAGTCTATTTTTTACAAATTTACGTCGTACACTCCAACCGGGATGCCCGTGACTACGCGGTCGGTTTCTACGAGTCACATTGGTCCCGTGCGAGGTGTTCGTGACTCTTACAGGACCGTTTTATGGTTGTTTTATATTTTCACCCTTCGATGGCATGTATTTATGCTTAACTCAATTTTTTTGCAAATTTACGTCGTACACTCCAAACGGGACCCCCGTGACTACGCGATCGGTTCCTACGAGACACGTTGGTCCCGTGCGAGGTGTTCGTGGCTCTTACGGGACCTTTTTTATGCTCGTTTTATGTTTTCACCCTTCGATGGTATGTTTTTATGCTTAAGTCTAAATTTTTGCAAATTTACGTCGTACACTCCAACCGGGAGACCCGTGACTACGCGGTCGGTTCCTAAAAGTCACATTGGTCCCGTGCGAGGTGTTCTTGAAACTTTCGGGACCGTTTTATGCTCGTTTTACGTTTTCACCATTCGATGGCATGTTTTATGCCTAAGTCTATTTTTTTGCAAATTTACGTCGTACACTCCAACCGAGAGCCTCGTGATTACGCGGTCGGTTCCTACGACTCACATTTGTCCCGTGCGAGGTGTTAGTGACTCTTACAGGACCGTTTTATGCTCATTTTATGTTTTCACCCTTCGATGACATGTTTTTATGCTTAAGTCTAAATTTTTACAAATTTACGTCGTACACTCCAACCGGGAGACCCGTGACTACGCGGTCGGTTCCTAAAAGTCACATTGGTCCCGTGCGAGGTGTTCTTGACACTTTCGGGATCGTTTTATGCTCGTTTTATGTTTTCACGATTGGATGGCATGGTTTATGCCTAAGTCTAATTTTTTGTAAATTTACGTCGTACACTCCAACCGAGAGCCCCGTGATTATGCGCTCGATTCCTACGAGTCACATTGGTCCTGGGCGAGGTGTTCGTGACACTTACGGGACAGTTTTAAGGCTGTTTCATGTTTTCACCCTTCGATTGCATGTTTTTATGCTTAAGTCTATTTTTTTACGAATTTACGTCGTACACTCCAACCGGGAGCCCCGTGACTACGCGGTCGGTTCCTACGAGTCACATTGGTCCCGTGTGAGGTGTTCGTGACACTTACGGGACCGTTTTATGGTTGTTTTACGTTTTCACCCGTCGATAGTTAAGTCTAAAGTTTTGCAAATTTACGTCGTACACTCCAATCGGGAGCCCCGTGACTACGCGGTCGATTCCTACGAGTCACATTGGTCCCGTGCGAGGTGTTCGTGACTCTTACGGGACCCTTTTATGCTCATTTTATGTTTTCACCCATCGATGGCATGTTTTTATGCTTAAGTCTAATTTTTTTCAAATTTACGTCGTACACTCCAACCGGGAGACCCGTGACTACGCGGTCGGTTCCTAAATGTCACATTGGTCCCGTGCGAGGTGTTCTTGACACTTTCGGGACGGTTTTATGCTCGTTTTATGTTTTCACCATTCGATGGCACGTTTTATGCCTAAGTCTACTTTTTTGCAAATTTACGTCGTACACTCCAATCGAGAGCCCCGTGATTACGCGGTCGGTTCCTACGAGTCACATTGGTCCTGTGCGAGGTGTTCGTGACACTTACGGGATAGTTTTAAGGCTGTTTCATGTTTTCACTCTTCGATGGCATGTTTTTATGCTTTAGTCTATTTTTTTACGAATTTACGTCGCACACTCCAACCGGGAGCCCCGTGACTACGCGGTCGGTTCCTACGAGTCACATTGGTCCCGTGCGAGGTGTTCGTGACACTTACGGGACCGTTTTATGGTTGTTTTACGTTTTCACCCATCGATGGCATGTATTTATGCTTATGTCAAAATCTTTACAAATTTACGTCGTACACTCCAACCGGGAGTCCCGTGACTACGCGATCGGTTCCTATGAGACACATTGGTCCCGTGCGAGGTGTTCGTGGCTCTTACGGGACCTTTTTATGCTCGTTTTATGTTTTCACCCTTCGATGGCATGTTTTTATGCTTAAGTTTAAATTTTTGTAAATTTACGTCGTACACTCCAACCGGGAGACCCGTGACTACGCGGTCGGTTCCTAAAAGTCACATCGGTCCCGTGTGACGTGTTCTTGACACTTTCGGGACCGTTTTTTGCTCGTTTTATGTTTTCACCATTATATGGCATGTTTTATGCCTAAGTCTATTTTTTACAAATTTACGTCGTATACTCCAACCGGGAGCCCCGTGACTACGCGATCGGTTCCTTCGAGTCACATTGGTCCCGTGCGAGGTGTTCATGACTCTTACGGGACCGTTTTATGGCTGTTTTACGTTTTCACCCATTGATGGCATATTTTTATGCTTAAGTCTAAATTTTTGCAAATTTACGTCGTACACTGCAACTAGGAGCCCCGTGATTACGCGGTTGGTTCCTACGAGTCACATTGGTTCCGTGCGAAGTGTTCGTGACACTTACGGGACCGTTTAAAGCTCATTTTATGTTTTCACCCTTCGATGGCATGTTTTCATGCTTAAGTGTAATTTTTTGCAAATTTGAGTCGTACACTCTAATCGGGATCCCCGTGACTACGCGGTCGGTGCCTACGAGTCACATTGGTCCCGTGCGAGGTGTTCGTGACACTTATGGGACCGTTTTATGGCTGTTTTACATTTTCACCCGTTGATAGAATGTTTATATGCTTAAGTCTAAAGTTTTGCAAATTTACATTGTACCCTCCAACCGGAAGCCCCGTGACTACGCGGTCGGTTCCTACGAGTCACATTGGTGTCGTGCGAGGTGTTCGTGACACTTACGGGAGCGTTTTATGCTCGTTTTACATTTTCACCATTCGATGGCATGTTTTTATGCTTAAGTCTACTTTTTTTACAAATTTACGTCGTACACTCCAACCAGGAGCTCCGTGATTACGCGGCCGGTTCCTACGAGTCACATTGGTCCCGTGTGAGGTGTTCGTGACACTTACGGGACCGTTTTAAGGCTGTTTTATGTTTTCACCCTTCGATGGCATGTTTTTATGCTTAAGTCTATTTTTTTACAAATTTACGTCCTACACTCCAACCGGGAGCCCCGAGACTACGCGGTCGATTCCTACGAGTCACATAGGTCCCGTGTGAGGTGTTCGTGTCTCTTACGGGACCGTTTTATGGCTGTTTTACGTTTTCACCCATCGATGGCATGTTTTCATGCTTAAGTCTAAATTTTTGCAAATTTACGTCGTACACTCCAACCGAGATCCCCGTGACTACGCGGTCGGTTCCTATGAGTCACATTGGTCCCGTACGAGGTGTTCGTGACTCTTACGGGACCATTTTTGCTCGTTTGATGTTTTCACCCTTCGATGGCATGTTTTAATACATAAGTCTAAATTTTTACAAATTTACGTCGTACACTCCAACCGGGAGACCCGTGACTATGCGGTCGGTTCCTACGAGTCTCATTGGTCCCGTGCGAGGTGTTCGTGACAATTTCGGGACCGTTTTATGCTCGTTGCACGTTTTCTCCATTCGATGGCATGTTTTATCCTTAAGTCTATTTTTTGCAAATTTACGTCGTACACTCAAACCGGGAGCCCCGTGACTACGCGGTCGGTTCCTTCGAGTCACATTGGTCCCTTGCGAGGTGTTCGTGACTCATACCGGACCGTTTTATGGCTCTTTTGCATTTTCACCCTTCAACGGCAAGTTTTTATGCTTAAGTCTAAATTTTTGCAAATTTACGTCGTACACTCCAACTGGGAGCCCCGTGACTACGCGGTCGGTTCCTACGAGTCACGTTGGTCCCGTGCGAAGTGTTCGTGTCTGTTATGGGACCGTTTTATGGATGTTTTATATTTTCACCCATCGATGGCATGTTTTCATGCTTAAGTCTAAATTTTTAAAAATTTACGTCGTACACTCCAACCGGGAGCCCCGTGACTACGCGGTCGGTTCCTACGAGTCACATTGGTCCCGTACGAGGTGTTCGTGACTCTTACGGGACCATTTTATGCTCGTTTTATGTTTTCACCCTTCGATGGCATGTTTTAATGCTTAAGTCTAAATTTTTACAAATTTACGTCGTACACTCCAATCGGGAGACCCGTGACTACGCGGTCGGTTCCTACGAGTCACATTGGTCCCGTGCGAGGTGTTCGTGACACTTTCGGGACCGTTTTATGCTCGTTTTACGTTTTCACCATTCGATGGCATGTTTTATGCTTAAGTCTATTTTTTTGCTAATTTACGTCGTAAACTCAAACCGGGTGCCCCGTGACTATGCGGTCGGTCCCTACGAGTCACATTGGTCCCGTGCGAGGTGTTCGTGACACTTACGGGACCATTTTATGGTTGTTTTATGTTTTCACCCTTCGATGGCAAGTTTTTATTCTTAAGTGTAATTTTTTACAAATTTACATCGTACACTCCAAGCGGGATCCCCGTCACTACGCGGTCGATTTCTACGAGTCATGTTGGTCCCGTGCGAGGTGTTCATGACTCTTACAGGACCGTTTTATGGCTCTTTTGCGTTTTCACCCTTCGATGGCATGTTTTTATGCTTAAGTCTAAATTTTTGCAAATTTACGTCGTACACTCCAACCGGGAGCCCCGTGACTACGCAATCGGTTCCTACGAGCCACATTGGTCCCGTCCGAGGTGTTCGTGTCTCTTACGTGACCGTTTTATGGCTGTTTTATGTTTTCACCCATCGATGGCATGGTTTCATGCTTAAGTCTAAATTTTTGCAAATTTACGTCGTACACTCCAACCGAGATCCCCGTGACTACGCGGTCGGTTCCTACGAGTCACATTGGTCCCGTACGAGGTGTTCGTGACTCTTACGGGACCGTTTTATGCTCATTTTATGTTTTCACCCTTCGATGGCATGTTTTAATGCTTAAGTCTAAATTTTTACAAATTTACGTCGTACATTCCAACCGGGAGATCCGTGACTACGCGGTCGGTTCCTACGAGTCACATTGGTCCCGTGCGAGGTGTTCGAGACACTTTCGAGACCGTTTTATGCTCGTTTTACGTTTTCACCATTCGATGGCATG
Source organism: Sambucus nigra (assembly GCA_949130495.1). Taxonomy (NCBI): domain Eukaryota; kingdom Viridiplantae; phylum Streptophyta; class Magnoliopsida; order Dipsacales; family Adoxaceae; genus Sambucus; species Sambucus nigra. Next base: position 88,463,970 of record OX422215.1, on the reverse strand, counting down.
TTTTATGCTTAAGTCTATTTTTTTGAAAATTTACGTCGTACACTCAAACCGGGAGCCCCGTGACTACGCGATAGGTTCCTACGAGTCACATTGGTCCCGTGCAAGGTGTTCGAGACACTTACGGGACCATTTCATTGATGTTTTATGTTTTCACCCTTGGATGGCATGTTTTTATGCTTAAGTGTAATTTTTTACAAATTTACGTCGTACACTCCAACCGGGAGCCCCGTGACTACGCGGTTGGTTCCTACGAGTCACATTGGTCCCGTGTGAGGTGTTCGTGTCTCTTATGGGACCGTTTTATGGATGTTTTACGTTATCACCCATCGATGGCATGTTTTTATGCTTAAGTCTAAATTTTTGCAAATTTACGTCGTACACTCCAACCGGGAGCCCCGTGACTACGCGGTTAGTTCCTACGTGTCACATTGGTCCCGTACGAGGTGTTCGTGACTCTTATGGGACCATTTTATGGATGTTTTAAGTTTTCACCCATCGATGGCATGTTTTTGTGCTTAAGTCTAATTTTTTGCAAATTTACGTCGTACCCTCCAACCGGTAGCCCCTTGACTACGCGGTCGGTTCCTTTGAGTCACATTGGTCCCGTGCGAGGTGTTCGTGACTCTTACGGGACCGTTTTTTTCTCGTTTTACGTGTTCACCCTTCGATGGCATGTTTTATGCTTAAGTATAGTTTTTGCAAATTTACGTCCTACACTCCAACCAGGAGCTCCGTGACTACACGATCATTTCCTACGAGTCACATTGGTGCCGTGCGAGGTGTTCGTGACTCTTACTGGACCGTTTTATGGCTGCTTTATATTTTCACCCTTCGATGACATGTTTTTATGCTTAAGTCTAATTTTTTACAAATTTACGTCGTACACTCCAACCGGGAGCCCCGTGACTACGCGGTCGGTTCCTACGAGTCACATTGGTCCCGTGCGAGGTGTTCGTGACACTTACGGGACCGTTTTATGGTTGTTTTACGTTTTCACTCGTCGATAGCATGTTTATATGCTTAAGTCTAAAGTTTTGCAAATTTACGTCGTACACTCCAATCGGGAGCCCCGTGACTACGCGGTCGATTCCTACGAGTCACATTGGTCCCGTGCGAGGTGTTCGTGACTCTTACGGGACCCTTTTATGCTCGTTTTATGTTTCACCCATCGATGGCATGTTTTTATGCTTAAGTCTAAATTTTTGCAAATTTACGTCGTACACTCCAACCGGGAGACCCGTGACTACGCGGTCGGTTCCTAAATGTCACATTGGTCCCGTGCGAGGTGTTCTTGACACTTTCGGGACCGTTTTATGCTCGTTTTATGTTTTCTTCATTCGATGGCACGTTTTATGCCTAAGTCTACTTTTTTGCAAATTTACGTCGTACACTCCAACCGAGAGCCCCGTGATTACGCGGTCGGTTCCTACGAGTCACATTGGTCCTGTGCGAGGTGTTCGTGACACTTACGGGACAGTTTTAAGGCTGTTTCATGTTTTCACCCTTCGATGGCATGTTTTTATGCTTTAGGCTATTTTTTTACGAATTTACGCCGTACACTCCAACCGGGAGCCCCGTGGCTACGCGGTCGGTTCCTACGAGTCACATTGGTCCCGTGCGAGGTGTTCGTGACACTTACGGGACCGTTTTATGGTTGTTTAAGGTTTTCACCCATCGATACCATGTTTATATGCTTAAGTCTAAAGTTTTGCAAATTTACGTCGTGCACTCCAACTGGGATGCCCGTGACTACGCGGTCGGTTTCTACGAGTCACATTGGTCCCGTGCGAGGTGTTTATGTCTCTTACAGGATAGTTGTATGGCTGTTTTACGTTTTCACCCTTCGATGGCATGTATTTATGCTTATGTCAAAATTTTTACAAATGTACGTCGTACACTCCAACCGGGAGCCCCGTGACTACGCGATCGGTTCCTATGAGACACATTGGTCCCGTGCTAGGTGTTCGTGGTTCTTACGGGACCTTTTTATACTCATTTTATGTTTTCACCCTTCGATGGCATGTTTTTATGCTTAAGTTTAAATTTTTGTAAATTTACGTCGTACACTCCAACCGGGAGACCCGTGACTACGCGGTCGGTTCCTAAAAGTCACATCGGTCCCGTGTGAGGTGTTCTTGACACTGTCGGGACCGTTTTTTGCTCGTTTTATGTTTTCACCATTATATGGCAAGTTTTATGCCTAAGTCTATTTTTTACAAATTTACGTCGTATACTCCAACCGGGAGCCCCGTGACTACGCGATCGGTTCCTACGAGTCACATTGGTCCCGTGCAAGGTGTTCGTGACTCTTACGGGACCGTTTTAGGGCTGTTTTACGTTTTCACCCATCGATGGCATGTTTTTATGCTTAAGTCTAAATTTTTGCAAATTTACGTCGTACACTGCAACCGGGAGCCCCGTGATTACGCGGTTGGTTCCTACGAGTCACATTGGTTCCGTGCGAGGTGTTCGTGACACTTACGGGATCGTTTAAAGCTCGTTTTACGTTTTCACCCTTCGATGGCATGTTTTCATGCTTAAGTGTAATTTTTTACAAATTTTAGTCGTACACTCTAATCGGGATCCCCGTGACTACGCGGTCGGTGCCTACGAGTCACATTGGTCCCGTGCGAGGTGTTCGTGACACTTATGGGACCGTTTTATGGCTGTTTTACATTTTCACCCGTCGATAGAATGTTTATATGCTTAAGTCTAAAGTTTTGCAAATTTACATTGTAGCCTCCAACCGGAAGCCCCGTGACTACGCGGTCGGTTCCTACGAGTCACATTGGTGTCGTGCGAGGTGTTCGTGACACTTACGGGACCGTTTCATGCTCGTTTTACATTTTCACCATTCGATGGCATGTTTTTATGCTTAAGTCTACTTTTTTTACAAATTTACGTCGTACACTCCAACAAGGAGCTCCGTGATTACGCGGTCGGTTGCTACGAGTCGCATTGGTCCCGTGCGAGGTGTTCGTGACACTTACGGGACCGTTTTAAGGCTGTTTTTTGTTTTCACCCTTCGATGGAATGTTTTTTATGCTTAAGTCTATTTTTTTACAAATCTACGTCGTACACTCCAACCGGGAGCCCCATGATTACGCGGTCAGTTCCTACGAGTCACATTGGTCCCGTGCGAGGTGTTCGTGACACTTACGGGACCGTTTTAAGGCTGTTTTATGTTTTCACCCTTCGATGGCATGTTCTTATGCTTAAGTCTATTTTTTTACAAATTTACGTCGTACACTCCAACCGGGAGCCCCGAGACTACGCGGTCGATTCCTACGAGTCACATAGGTCCCGTGTGAGGTGTTCGTGCCTCTTACGGGACCGTTTTATGGCTGTTTTACGTTTTCACCCATCGATGGCATGTTTTCATGCTTAAGTCTAAATTTTTGCAAATTTACGTCGTACACTCCAACCGAGATCCCCGTGACTACGCGGTCGATTCCTACGAGTCACATTGGTCCCGTACGAGGTGTTCGTGACTCTTACGGGACCGTTTTATGCTCGTTTGATGTTTTCACCCTTCGATGGCATGTTTTAATACATAAGTCTAAATTTTTACAAATTTACGTCGTACACTCCAACCGGGAGACCCGTGACTATGCGGTCGGTTCCTACGAGTCTCATTGGTCCCGTGCGAGGTGTTCGTGACAATTTCGGGACCGTTTTATGCTCGTTGTACGTTTTCACCATTCGATGGCATGTTTTATGCTTAAGTCTATTTTTTGTAAATTTACGTCGTACACTCAAATCGGGAGCCCCGTGACTACGCGGTCGGTTCCTTCGAGTCACATTGGTCCCGTGCGAGGTGTTCGTGACTCATACCGGACCGTTTTATGGCTCTTTTCCATTTTCACCCTTCAATGGCATGTTTTTATGCTTAAGTCTAAATTTTTGCAAATTTACGTCGTACACTCCAACTGGGAGCCCCGTGACTACGCGGTCGGTTCCTACGAGTCACATTGGTCCCGTGCGAAGTGTTCGTGTCTGTTTTGGGACCGTTTTATGGATGTTTTACATTTTCACCCATCGATGGCATGTTTTCATGCTTAAGTCTAAATTTTTAAAAATTTACGTCGTACACTCCAGTCAAGATTCCCGTGACTACGCGGTCGGTTCCTACGAGTCACATTGGTCCCGTACGAGGTGTTCGTGATTCTTATGGGACCATTTTATGCTCGTTTTATGTTTTCACCCTTCTATGGCATGTTTTAATGCTTAAGTCTAAATTTTTACAAATTTACGTCGCACACTCCAATCGGGAGACCCGTGACTACGCGGTCGGTTCCTACGAGTCACATTGGTCCCGTGCGAGGTGTTCGTGACACTTTCGGGACCATTTTATGCTCGTTTTACGTTTTCACCATTCGATGGCATGTTTTATGCTTAAGTCTATTTTTTTGCAAATTTACGTCGTAAACTCAAACCGGGTGCCCCGTGACTATCCGGTCGGTCCCTACGAGTCAAATTGGTCCCGTGCGAGGTGTTCGTGACACTTACGGGACCGTTTTATCGATGTTTTATGTTTTCACCTTTCGATGGCATGTTTTTATTCTTAAGTGTAATTTTTTACAAATTTAGATCGTACACTCCAAGCGGGATCCCCGTCACTACGCGGTCGGTTTCTACGAGTCATGTTGGTCCCGTGCGAGGTGTTCATGACTCTTACAGGACCGTTTTATGGCTCTTTTGCGTTTTCACCCTTCAATGGCATGTTTTTACGCTTAAGTCTAAATTTTTGCAAATTTACGTCGTACACTCCAACCGGGAGCCCCGTGACTACGCAATCGGTTCCTACGAGCCACATTGGTCCCGTGCGAGGTGTTCGTGTCTCTTACGTGATCGTTTTATGGTTGTTTTATGTTTTCACCCATCGATGGCATGGTTTCATGCTTAAGTCTAAATTTTTGCAAATTTACATCGTACACTCCAACCGAGATCCCCGTGACTACGCGGTCGGTTCCTACGAGTCACATTGGTCCCGTACGAGGTGTTCGTGACTCTTACGGGACCGTTTTATGCTCATTTTATGTTTTCACCCTTCGATGGCATGTTTTAATGCTTAAGTCTAAATTTTTACAAATTTACGTCGTACATTCCAACCGGGAGATCCGTGACTACGCGGTCGGTTCCTACGAGTCACATTGGTCCCGTGCGAGGTGTTCGAGACACTTTCGAGACCGTTTTGTGTTCGTTTTACGTTTTCACCATTCGATGGCATATTTTATGCTGAAGCCTATTTTTTTGAAAATTTACGTCGTACACTCAAACCGGGAACCCCGTGACTACGCGATAGGTTCCTACGAGTCACATTGGTCCCGTGCGAGGTGTTCGTGACACTTACGGGACCATTTTATTGATGTTTTATGTTTTCACCCTTCGATGGCATGTTTTTATGCTTAAGTGTAATTTTTTACAAATTTACGTCGTACACTCCAACCGGGAGCCCCGTGACTACGCGGTCGGTTCCTACGAGTCACATTGGTCCCGTGTGAGGTGTCCGTGTCTCTTATGAGACCGTTTTATGGCTGTTTTACGTTATCACCCATCGATGGCATGTTTTTATGCTTAAGTCTAAATTTTTGCAAATTTACGTCGTACACTCCAACCGGGAGCCCCGTGACTACGCGGTCAGTTCCTACGAGTCACATTGGTCCCGTACGAGGTGTTCGTGACTCTTATGGGACGGTTTTATGGATGTTTTAAGTTTCCACCCATCGATGGCATGTTTTTGTGCTTAAGTCTAAATTTTTGCAAATTTACGTCGTACCCTCCAACCGGTAGCCCCTTGACTACGCGGTCGGTTCCTACGAGTCACATTGGTCCCGTGCGAGGTGTTCGTGACTCTTACGGGACCGTTTTATGCTCGTTTTACGTTTTCACCCTTCGATATCATGTTTTATGCTTAAGTATAATTTTTTGCAAATTTACGTCCTACACTCCAACCAGGAGCTCCGTGACTACACGATCATTTCCGACGAGTCACATTGGTTCCGTGCGAGGTGTTCGTGACTCTTACTGGACCGTTTTATGGCTGTTTTACATTTTCACCCTTCGATGACATGTTTTTATGCTTAAGTCTAATTGTTTACCAATTTACGTCGTACACTCCAACCGGGAGCCCCGTGACTACGCGGTCGGTTCCTACGAGTCACATTGGTCCCGTGCAAGGTGTTCGTGACACTTACGGGGCCGTTTTATGGTTGTTTTACGTTTTCACCCGTCGATAGCATGTTTATATGCTTAAGTCTAAAGTTTTGCAAATTTACGTCGTACACTCCAATCGGGCGCCCCGTGACAGCGCGGTCGATTCCTACGAGTCAGATTGGTCCCGTGCGAGGTGTTCGTGACTCTTACGGGACCCTTTTATGCTCGTTTTATGTTTTCACCCATCGATGGCATGTTTTTATGCTTAAGTCTAAATTTTTGAAAATTTACGTCGTACACTCCAACCGGGAGACCCGTGACTACGCGGTCGGTTCCTAAATGTCACATTGGTCCCGTGCGAGGTGTTCTTGACACTTTCGGGACCGTTTTATGCTCGTTTTATGTTTTCACCATTCGATGGCACGTTTTATGCCTAAGTCTACTTTTTTGCAAATTTACGTCGTACACTCCAACCGAGAGCCCCGTTATTACGCGGTCGGTTCCTACGAGTCACATTGGTCCTGTGCGAGGTGTTCGTGACACTTACGGGACAGTTTTAAGGCTGTTTCATGTTTTCACCCTTCGATGGCATGTTTTTATGCTTTAGTCTATTTTTTTACGAATTTACGTCGTACACTCCAACCGGGAGCCCCATGACTAGGCGGTCGGATCCTACGAGTCACATTGGTCCCATGCGAGGTGTTCGTGACACTTACGGGACCGTTTTATGGTTGTTTTACGTTTTCACCCATCGATACCATGTTTATATGCTTAAGTCTAAAGTTTTGCAAATTTACGTCATGCACTCCAACCGGGATGCCCGTGACTACGCGGTCGGTTTCTACGAGTCACATTGGTCCCGTGCGAGGTGTTTGTGTCTCTTACAGGATAGTTTTATGGCTGTTTTACGTTTTCACCCTTCGATGGCATGTATTTATGCTTATGTAAAAATTTTTACAAATTTACGTCGTACACTCCAACCGGGAGCCCCGTGACTACGCGATCGGTTCCTATGAGACACATTGGTCCCGTGCGAGGTGTTCGTGGCTCTTACGGGACCTTTTTATGCTCGTTTTATATTTTCCCCCTTCGATGGCATGTTTTTATGCTTAAGTTTAAATTTTTGTAAATTTACGTCGTACACTCCAACTGGGAGACCCGTGACTACGCGGTCGGTTCCTAAAAGTCACATCGGTCCCGTGTGAGGTCTTCTTGACACTTTCGGGACCGTTTTTTGCTCGTTTTATGTTTTCACCATTATATGGCATGTTTTATGCCTAAGTCTATTTTTTACAAATTTACGTCGTATACTCCAACCGGGAGCCCCGTGACTACGCGATCGGTTCCTACGAGTCACATTGGTCCCGTGCGAGGTGTTCGTGACTCTTACGGGACCGTTTTATGGCTGTTTTACGTTTTCACCAATCGATGGCATGTTTTTATGCTTAAGTCTAAATTTTTGCAAATTTACGTCGTACACTGCAACCGGGAACCCCGTGATTACGCGGTTGGTTCCTACGAGTCACATTGGTTCCGTGCGAGGTGTTCGTGACACTTACGGGACCGTTTAAAGCTCGTTTTACGTTTTCACCCTTCGATGGCATGTTTTCATGCTTAAGTGTAATTTTTTGCAAATTTAAGTCGTACACTCTAATCGGGATCCCCGTGACTATGCGGTCGGTGCCTACGAGTCACATTGGTCCCGTGCGAGGTATTCGTGACACTTATGGGACCGTTTTATGGCTGTTTTACATTTTCACCCGTCGATAGAATGTTTATTTGCTTAAGTCTAAAGTTTTGCAAATTTACATTGTACCCTCCAACCGGAAGCCCCGTGACTATGCGGTCGGTTCCTACGAGTCACATTGGTGTCGTGCGAGGTGTTCGTGACACTTACGGGACCGTTTTATGCTCGTTTTACATTTTCACAATTCGATGGCATGTTTTTATGCTTAAGTCTACTTTTTTTATAAATTTACGTCGTACACTCCAACCAGGAGCTCCATGATTAAGCGGTCGATTCCTACGAGTCACATAGGTCCCGTGTGAGGTGTTCGTGTCTCTTACGGGACCGTTTTATGGCTGTTTTATGTTTTCACCCATCGATGGCATGTTTTCATGCTTAAGTCTAAATTTTTGCAAATTTACGTCGTACACTCCAACCGAGATCCCCGTGACTACGCGGTCGGTTCCTACGAGTCACATTGGTCCCGTACGAGGTGTTCGTGACTCTTACGGGACCGTTTTATGCTCGTTTGATGTTTTTACCCTTCGATGGCATGTTTTAATACATAACTCTAAATTTTTACAAATTTACGTCGTACACTCTAACCGGGAGACCCGTCACTATGCGGTCGGTTCCTACGAGTCTCATTGGTCCCGTGCGAGGTGTTCGTGACACTTTTGGGACCGTTTTATGCTCGTTTTACGTTTTCACCATTCGATGGCATGTTTTATGCTTAAGTCTATTTATTTGCAAATTTACGTCGTAAACTCAAACCGGGTGCCCCGTGACTACGCAGTCGGTCCCTACGAGTCACATTGGTCCAGTGTGAGGTGTTCGTGACACTTACGGGACCGTTTTATGGTTGTTTTATGTTTTCACCCTTCGATGGCATGTTTTTATTCTTAAGTGTAATTTTTTACAAATTTACATCGTACACTCCAAGCGGGATTCCCGTCACTACGCGGTCGGTTTCTACGAGTCATGTTGGTCCCGTGCGAGGTGTTCATGACTCTTACAGGACCGTTTTATGGCTCTTTTGCGTTTTCACCCTTCAATGGCATGTTTTTATGCTTAAGTCTAAATTTTTACAAATTTACGTCGTACACTCCAACCGGGAGCCCCGTGACTACGCAATCGGTTCCTACGAGCCACATTGGTCCCGTGCGAAGTGTTCGTGTCTCTTACGTGACCGTTTTATTGCCGTTTTATGTTTTCACCCATCGATGGCATGGTTTCATGCTTAAGTCAAAATTTTTGCAAATTTACGCCGTACACTCCAACCGAGATCCCCGTGACGACGCGGTCGGTTCCTACGAGTCACATTGGTCCCGTACGAGGTGTTTGTGACTCTTAAGGGACCGTTTTATGCTCATTTTATGTTTTCACCCTTCGATGGCATGTTTTAATGCTTAAGTATAAATTTTTACAAATTTACGTCGTACATTCCAACCGGGAGATCCGTGACTACGCGGTCGGTTCCTACGAGTCACATTGGTCCCGTGCGAGGTGTTCGAGACACTTTCGAGACCGTTTTATGCTCGTTTTACGTTTTCACCATTCGATGGCATGTTTTATGCTTAAGTCTATTTTTTTGAAAATTTACGTCGTACACTCAAACCGGGAGCCCCGTGACTACGCGATAGGTTCCTACGAGTCACATTGGTCCCGTGCGAGGTGTTCGTGACACTTACGGGACCATTCTATTGATGTTTTATGTTTTCACCCTTCGATGGCATGTTTTTATGCTTAAGTGTAATTTTTTACAAATTTACGTCGTACACTCCAACCGGGAGCCCCGTGACTACGCGGTCGGTTCCTACGAGTCACATTGGTCCCGTGTGAGGTGTTCGTGTCTCTTATGGGACCGTTTTATGGCTGTTTTACGTTATCACCCATCGATGGCAGGTTTTTATGCTTAAGTCTAAATTTTTGCAAATTTACGTCGTACACTCCAACCGGGAGCCCCGTGACTACGCGGTCAGTTCCTACGAGTCACATTGGTCCCGTACGAGGTGTTCGTGACTCTTATGGGACCGTTTTATGGATGTTTTAAGTTTTCACCCATCGATGGCATGTTTTTGTGCTTAAGTCTAAATTTTTGCAAATTTACGTCGTACCCTCCAACCGGTAGCCCCTTGACTACGCGGTCGGTTCCTACGAGTCACATTGGTCCCGTGCGAGGTGTTCGTGACTCTTACGGGACCGTTTTATGCTCGTTTTACGTTTTCACCCTTCGATGGCATGTTTTATGCTTAAGTATAATTTTTTGCAAATTTACGTCCTACACTCCAACCAGGAGCTCCGTGACTACACGATCATTTCCTACGAGTCACATTGGTGCCGTGCGAGGTGTTCGTGACTCTTACTGGACCGTTTTATGGCTGTTTTACGTTTTCACCCTTCGATGACATGTTTTTATGCTTAAGTCTAATTTTTTACAAATTTACGTCGTACACTCCAACCGGGAGCCCCGTGACTACGCGGTCGGTTCCTACGAGTCACATTGGTCCCGTGCGAGGTCTTCGTGACTCTTATAGGACTGTTTTATGTATGTTTTGCATTTTCACCCTTCGATGGCATGTCTTTATGCTTAAGTCTATTTTTTTGCAAATTCTTTCGTACACTCTAACCGTGAGCCCCGTGACTACGCGTTCGGTTCGTACGAGTCACATTTGTCGTATGCGAGGTGTTCGTGACTCTTACGGGACCGTTTTATGCTCGTTTTATGTTTTCACCCTTCGATGGCATGTTTTTATGCTTAAGTCTAAATTTTTGCAAATTTACGTCATACAGTCCAACCGGGAGACCCGTGACTACGTGGTGGGTTCCTACGAGTCACATTTGACCCATGCGAAGTGTTCGTGACACCTTCGGGACCATTTTATGCTGATTTTACATTTTCACTATTCGATGCCATATTTTATGTTAAGTCTAATTTATTGTAAATTTACGTCTTACACTCCAACCGGGAGCCCCATGACTACGCGGTTGGTTCCTACGAGACATATTGGTCCCGTACGAGGTGTTCGTGACTCTAACGGGACCGTTTTATGCTTGTTTTACATATTCACACTTCGCTGGCATGTTTTTATTCTTAGGTCTAATTTTTTGCAAATTTACGTCGTACACTCCAACCGGGATCCCCTTGACTACGCGGTCGGTTCCTACGAGTCACATTGGTCCCATGCGAGGTGTTCGTGACACTTACGGGACCGTTTTATGGCTGTTTTATGGTTTCACCCATCGATGGCACGTTTTTGTGCTTAAGTCTAAATTTTAGCAAATTTACGTCGTACCCTCCAATCGGGAGCCCCGTGACTACGCGGTCGGTTACGACGAGTCACAATGGTCCCATGCGAGGTGTTCGTTACTCTTACGGGACTGTTTTATGCTCGTTTTACGTTTTCACCCTTCGATGGCATGTTTTATTCTTAAGTCTAATTTTTTGGAAATTTACGTCATACACTCCAACTTGGAGCTCCGTGACTACATGATCGATTTCTATGAGTCACATTGGTCCCGTGCGAGGTGTTCGTGACTCTTACAGGACCGTTTTATGGCTGTTTTACGTTTTCACCCTTCGATGGCATGTATTTATGCTTAAGTTAAAATTTTTGCAAATTTACGTCGTAAACTCCAACCGGGAGCCCCGTGACTACGCGATCGGTTCCTACGAGACACATTGGTCCGGTTCGAGGTGTTCGTGGCTCTTAGGGGACCTTTTTATGCTCGTTTTATATTTTCACCCTTCGATGGCATGTTTTTACGCTTAAGTCTAAATTTTTGTAAATTTACGTCTTACACTCCAACCGGGAGCCCCGTGATTACGCGGTTGGTTCCTACGAGTCACATTGGTCCCGTGCGAGGTGTTCGTGACACTTACGGGACCGTTTTATGGGTGTTTTATGTTTTCACCCTTCGATGGCACGTTTTTATGCTTAAGTGTAATTTTTTACAAATTTACGTCGTACACTCCAACCGAGAGACCCGTGACTACGTGGTGGGTTCCTACGAGTCACATTGGACCCGTGCGAAGTGTTCGTGACACCTTCGGGACCATTTTATGCTCATTTTATGTTTTCACCATTCGATGGCATACTTTATGTTAAGTCTATTTTATTGCAAATTTACGTCGTACGCTCGAACCGGGAGCCCCATGACTACGCGGTCGGTTCCTACGAGACATATTGGTCCCGTGCGAGATGTGCGTGACTCTAACGGGACCGTTTTATGCTTGTTTTACATATTCAGACTTCGATGGCATGTTTTTATTCTTAGGTCTATTTTTTTACAAATTTACGTCGTACACTCCAACCGGGATCCCCGTGACTACGCAGTCGGTTCCTACCAGTCACATTGGTCCCGTGTGAGGTGTTCGTGTCTCTTACAGGACCGTTTTATGGCTGTTTTACATTTTCACCCATCGATGGCATGTTTTCATGCTTAAGTCTAAATTTTTAAAAATTTACGTCGTACACTCCAACCGGGAGCCCCGTGACTACGCGGTCGGTTCCTACGAGTCACATTGGTTCCATGCGAGGTGTTCGTGCCTCTTATGGGACCGTTTTATGCTCGTTTTACGTTTTCACCCTTCGATGGCATATTTTATGCTTAAGTCTATTTTTTTGCAAATTTACGTCATACACTCCAACCAGGAGCTCCGTGACTACACGGTCGATTTCCTATGAGTCACATTGGTCCCGTGCGAGGTGTTCGTGACACTTACATGACCGTTTTATTGCTCGTTTTATCTTTTCACCCTTCAATGACATGTTTTTATGTTTAAGTCTAAATTTTTGCAAATTTACGTCATACACTCAAACCGGGAGACCCGTGACTACGCGATCGGTTCCTAAAAGTCACATTGGTCCCGTGCGAGGTGTTCTTGACATTTGTGGGACCGTTTGATGCTCGTTTTACATTTTCACCATTCGATGGCATGTTTAACGCCTAAGTCTAATTTTTTGCAAATTTACGTCGTACACTCCAACCGGGAGCCCCGTGATTACGCGGTCGGTTCCTACGAGTCACATTGGTCCCGTGCGAGGTGTTCGTGACACTTACGGGACCGTTTTAAGGCTGTTGCATGTTTTCACCCTTGGATGGCATGTTTTTATGCTTAAGTCTATTTTTTTATAAATTTACGCCGTACACTCCAACCGGGAGCCCCGTGACTACGCGGTCGGTTCCTACGAGTCACATTGGTCCCGAGCGAGGTGTTCGTGACTCTTACGGGACCGTTTTATGGTTGCTTTACGTTTTCACCCATCGATGGCATGTTTTTATGCTTAAGTCTAAATTATTGCAAATTTACGTCGTACACTCCAACCGGGAGATCCGTGACTATGCGGTCGGTTCCTACGAGTCACATTGGTCCCGTATGAGGTGTTCGTGACACTTTCGGGATAGTGTTATGCTCGTTTTATGTTTTCACCCTTCGATGGCATGTTTTATGCTTAAGTCTAAATTTTTGAAAATTTACGTCGTACACTGCCACCGGGAGTTCCGTGACTACGCGGTCGATTCCTACGAGTCACATTGGTCCCGTGCGAGGTGTTCGTGACTCTTACAGGACCGTTTTATGGTTGTTTTCCGTTTTCACCCCTCGATAGCATGTATTTATGCTTAAGTCAAAATTTTTGCAAATTTAAGTCGTACACTCCAACCGGGAGCCCCGTGACTACGCGATCGGTTCCTACGAGACACATTGGTCTCGTGCGAGGTGTTCGTGGCTCTTACGGGACCTTTTTATGCTCGTTTTATGTTTTCTCCCTTCAATGGCATGTTTTTATGCTTCTGTCTAAATTTTTGCAAATTTACGTCGTACACTCCAACCGGGAGACCCGTGACCACGCGGTCGGTTCCTAAAAGTCACATTGGTCCCGTGCGAGGTGTTCTTGAAATTTTTGGGACCGTTTTATGCTCGTTTTACATTTTCACCTTTCGATGGCATGCTTAATGCCTAAGTCTAATTTTTTGCAAATTTACGTCGTACACTCCAACCGGGAGCCCCGTGATTACGTGGTCGGTTCCTATGAGTCACATTGGTCCCGTGCGAGGTGTTCGTGACACTTACGGGACCGTTTCAAGGATGTTTCATGTTTTCACCCTTGGATAGCATGTTTTTATGCTTAAGTCTATTTTTTTATAAATTTACGTCGTACACTCCAACCGGGAGCCCCGTGACTACGCGGTTGGTTCCTACGAGTCACATTGGTCCCGTGCGAGGTGTTCGTGACTCTTACGGGACCGTTTTAAAACTATTTTACGTTTTCACCCATCGATGGCATGTTTTTATGCTTAAGTCTAAATTTTTGCCAATTTACGTCGTACACTCCAACCGGGAGCCCCGTGATTACGCGGTTGATTCCTACGACTGTCATTGGTCACGTGCGAGGTGTTCGTGACACTTACGGGACCGTTTTATGCTTGTTTTATGTTTTCACCCTTCGATGGCATGTTTTTATGCTTAAGTGTAATTTTTTGCAAATTTAAGTCGTACACTCCAATCGGGATCCCCGTGACTACGCAGTCCGTTCCTACGAGTCACATTGGTCCCGTGCGAAGTGTTCGTGACACTTACGGGACCGTTTTATGGCTGTTTTACGTTTTCACCCGTCGATGGCATGTATATATGCTTAAGTCTAAATTTTTGCAAATTTACATTGTACCCTCCAACCGGAAGCGCCGTGACTACGCGGTCGGTTCCTAAGAGTCACGTTGGTCACGTGCGAGGTGTTCGTGACACTTACGGGACCGTTTTATGCTCGTTTTACATTTTCATCCTTCGATGCCATATTTTTATGTTTAAGTCTATTTTTTTACAAATTTATGTCGTACACTCCAACCAGGAGCTCCGTGATTACGCGGTCGGTTCTTACGAGTCACATTGGTCCCGTGCGAGGTGTTCGTGACACTTACGGGACCGATTTAAGGCTGTTTTATGTTTTCACCCTTCGATGGCATGTTTTTATGCTTAAGTTTATTTTTTAAAAAATTTACATCGTACACTCCAACCGGGAGCCCCGTGATTACGCGGTCGGTTCCTACGAGTCACATTGGTCCCGTGCGAGGTGTTCGTGACACTTACGGGACCGTTTTAAGGCTGTTTTATGTTTTCACCCTTCGATGGGATGTTTTTATGCTTAAGTCTATTTTTTTACAAATTTACGTCGTACACTCCAACCGGGAGCCCCTTGATTACGCGGTCGGTTCCTACGATTCACATTGGTCCCGTACGAGGTGATCGTGACAATTACGGGACCGTTTTAAGGCTGTTTTATGTTTTCACCATTCGATGGCATATTTTTATGCTTAAGCCTATTTTTTTACAAATTTACGTTGTACACTCCAACCGGGAGCCCCGTGACTACGCGGTCGGTTCCTACGAGTCACATTGGTCACATGCGAGGTGTTCGTGACACTTACAGGACCGTTTTATGGCAGTTTTATATTTTCACCCATCGAGTTCATGTTTTTGTGCTTAAGTCTAAATTTTGGCAAATTTACGTCGTACCCTCCAATCGGGAGCCCCGTGACTACGCGGTCGGTTCCTACGAGTCACATTGGTCCCATGTGAGGTGTTCGTTACTCTTACGGGACCGTTTTATGATCGTTTTATGTTTTCACCCTTCGATGGCATGTTTTATGCTTAAGTCTATTTTTTTGTAAATTTACGTCATACACTCCAACCAGGAGCTCCGTGACTACATGGTCGATTTCTATGAGTCACATTGGTCCCGTGCGAGGTGTTCGTGACTCTTACAGGACCGTTTTTTGGCTGTTTTACGTTTTCACCCTTCGATGGCATGTGTTTATGCTTAAGTCAAAATTTTTGCAAATTTACATCGTACACTCCAACCGGGAGCCCCATGACTACGCGGTCGGTTCCTACGAGACATATTGGTCCCGTGCGAGGTGTGCGTGACTCTAATGGGGCCGTTTTGTGCTTGTTTTACATATTCAGACTTCGATGGCATGTTTTTATTCTTAAGTCTATTTTTTTGCAAATTTACGTCGTACACTCCAACCGGGATCCCCGTGACTACGCGGTCGGTTCCTACGAGTCACATTGGTCCCATGCGAGGTGTTCGTGACACGTACAGGACCGTTTTATGGCAGTTTTATATTTTCACCCATCGATGGCATGTTTTTGTGCTTAAGTCTAAATTTTGGCAAATTTACGTCGTACCCTCCAATCGGGAGCCCCGTGACTACGCGGTCGGTTCCTACGAGTCACATTGGTCCCATGCGAGGTGTTCGTTACTCTTACGGGACCGTTTTATGCTCGTTTTACGTTTTCACACTTCGATGGCATGTTTTATGCTTAAGTCTAATTTTTTGCAAATTTACATCATACACTCCAACCAGGAGCTCCGACTACACGGTCGATTCCTATGAGTCACATTGGTCCCGTGCGAGGTGTTCGTGACTCTTACAGGACCGTTTTATGGCTGTTTTCCGTTTTCACCCTTCGATAGCATGTATTTATGCTTAAGTCAAAATTTTTGCAAATTTACGTCGTACACTCCAACCGGGAGCCCCGTGACTACGCGATCGATTCCTACGAGACACATTGGTCTCGTGCGAGGTGTTCGTGGCTCTTACGGGACCTTTTTATTCTTGTTTTAGGTTTTCTCCCTTTAATGGCATGTTTTTATGCTTCAGTCTAAATTTTTGCAAATTTACGTCGTACACTCCAACCGGGAGACCCGTGACCACGCGGTCGGTTCCTAAAAGTCACATTGGTCCCGTGCGAGGTGTTCTTGAAATTTTTGGGACCGTTTTATGCTCGTTTTACATTTTCACCATTCGATGGCATGCTTAATGCCTAAGTCTAATTTTTTTCAAATTTACGTCGTACACTCCAACCGGGAGCCCCGTGATTACGTGGTCGGTTCCTATGAGTCACATTGGTCCCGTGCGTGGTGTTCGTGACACTTACGGGACCGTTTCAAAGCTGTTTCATGTTTTCACCCTTGGATGGCATGTTTTTATGCTTAAGTCTATTTTTTTATAAATTTACGTCGTACACTCCAACCGGGAGCCCCGTGACTACGCGGTTGGTTCCTACGAGTCACATTGGTCCCGTGCGAGGTGTTCGTGACTCTTACGGGACCGTTTTATGACTATTTTACGTTTTCAACCATCGATGGCATGTTTTTATGCTTAAGTCTAAATTTTTGCCAATTTACGTCGTACACTCCAACCGGGAGCCCCGTGATTACGCGGTTGATTCCTACGACTGTCATTGGTCACGTGCGAGGTGTTCGTGACACTTACGGGACCGTTTTATGCTTGTTTTATGTTTTCACCCTTCGATGGCATGTTTTTATGCTTAAGTGTAATTTTTTGCAAATTTAAGTCGTACACTCCAATCGGGATCCCCGTGACTACGCAGTCCGTTCCTACGAGTCACATTGGTCCCGTGCGAAGTGTTCGTGACACTTACGGGACCATTTTATCGCTGTTTTACATTTTCACCCGTCAATGGCATGTATATATGCTTAAGTCTAAATTTTTGCAAATTTGCATTGTACCCTCCAACCGGAAGCGCCGTGACTACGCGGTCGGTTCCTAAGAGTCACGTTGGTCACGTGCGAGGTGTTCGTGACACTTACGGGACCGTTTTATGCTCGTTTTACATTTTCATCCTTCGATGCCATGTTTTTATGTTTAAGTCTATTTTTTTGCAAATTTATGTCGTACACTCCAACCAGGAGCTCTGTGATTACGCGGTCGGTTCTTACGAGTCACATTGGTCTCGTGCGAGGTGTTCGTGACACTTACGGGACCGATTTAAGGCTGTTTTATGTTTTCACCCTTCGATGGCATGTTTTTATGCTTAAGTTTATTTTTTTAAAAATTTACATCGTACACTCAAACCGGGAGCCCCGTGATTACGCGGTCGGTTCCTACGAGTCACATTGGTCCCGTACGAGGTGATCGTGACACTTACGGGACCGTTTTAAGGCTGTTTTATGTTTTCACCCTTCGATGGCATGTTTTTATGCTTAAGTCTATTTTTTTACAAATTTACGTCGTACACTCCAACCGGGAGCCCCTTGATTACGCGGTCGGTTCCTACGATTCACATTGGTCCCGTACGAGGTGATCGTGACAATTACGGGACCGTTTTAAGGCTGTTTTATGTTTTCACCCTTCGATGGCATATTTTTATGCTTAAGTCTATTTTTTTACAAATATACATTGTACACTCCAACCGGGAGCCCCGTGACTACGCGGTCGGTTCCTACGAGTCACATTGGTCACATGCGAGGTGTTCGTGACACTTACAGGACCGCTTTATGGCAGTTTTATATTTTCACCCATCGAGTTCATGTTTTTGTGCTTAAGTCTAAATTTTGGCAAATTTACGTCGTACCCTCCAATCGGGAGCCCCGTGACTACGCGGTCGGTTCCTACGAGTCACATTGGTCCCATGCGAGGTGTTCGGTACTCTTACGGGACCGTTTTATGCTCGTTTTATGTTTTCACCCTTCGATGACATGTTTTATGCTTAAGTCTATTTTTTTGTAAATTTACGTCATACACTCCAACCAGGAGCTCCGTGACTACATGGTCGATTTCTATGAGTCACATTGGTCCCGTGCGAGGTGTTCGTGACTCTTACAGGACCGTTTTTTGGCTGTTTTACGTTTTCACCCTTCGATGGCATGTATTTATGCTTAAGTCAAAATTTTTGCAAATTTACATCGTACACTCCAACCGGGAGCCCCATGACTACGCGGTCGGTTCCTACGAGACATATTGGTCCCGTGCGAGGTGTGCGTGACTCTAATGGGGCCGTTTTGTGCTTGTTTTACATATTCAGACTTCGATGGCATGTTTTTATTCTTAAGTCTATTTTTTTGCAAATTTACGTCGTACACTCCAACCGGGATCCCCGTGACTACGCGGTCGGTTCCTACGAGTCACATTGGTCCCATGCGAGGTGTTCGTGACACGTACAGGACCGTTTTATGGCAGTTTTATATTTTCACCCATCGATGGCATGTTTTTGTGCTTAAGTCTAAATTTTGGCAAATTTACGTCGTACCCTCCAATCGGGAGCCCCGTGACTACGCGGTCGGTTCCTACGAGTCACATTGGTCCCATGCGAGGTGTTCGTTACTCTTACGGGACCGTTTTATGCTCGTTTTACGTTTTCACCCTTCGATGGCATGTTTTATGCTTAAGTCTAATTTTTTGCAAATTTACATCATACACTCCAACCAGGAGCTCTGACTACACGGTCGATTCCTATGAGTCACATTGGTCCCGTGCGAGGTGTTCGTGACTCTTACAGGACCGTTTTATGGTTGTTTTCCGTTTTCACCCTTCGATAGCATGTATTTATGCTTAAGTCAAAATTTTTGCAAATTTACGTCGTACACTCCAACCGGGAGCCCCGTGACTACGCGATCGATTCCTACGAGACACATTGGTCTCGTGCGAGGTGTTCGTGGCTCTTACGGGACCTTTTTATTCTTGTTTTAGGTTTTCTCCCTTTAATGGCATGTTTTTATGCTTCAGTCTAAATTTTTGCAAATTTACGTCGTACACTCCAACCGGGAGACCCGTGACCACGCGGTCGGTTCCTAAAAGTCACATTGGTCCCGTGCGAGGTGTTCTTGAAATTTTTGGGACCGTTTTATGCTCGTTTTACATTTTCACCATTCGATGGCATGCTTAATGCCTAAGTCTAATTTTTTGCAAATTTACGTCGTACACTCCAACCGGGAGCCCCGTGATTACGTGGTCGGTTCCTATGAGTCACATTGGTCCCGTGCGAGGTGTTCGTGACACTTACGGGACCGTTTCAAGGCTGTTTCATGTTTTCACCCTTGGATGGCATGTTTTTATGCTTAAGTCTATTTTTTTATAAATTTACGTCGTACACTCCAACCGGGAGCCCCGTGACTACGCGGTTGGTTCCTACGAGTCACATTGGTCCCGTGCGAGGTGTTCGTGACTCTTACGGGACCGTTTTACGACTATTTTACGTTTTCACCCATCGATGGCATGTTTTTATGCTTAAGTCTAAATTTTTGCCAATTTACGTCGTACACTCCAACCTGGAGCCCCGTGATTACGCGGTTGATTCCTACGACTGTCATTGGTCACGTGCGAGGTGTTCGTGACACTTACGGGACCGTTTTATGCTTGTTTTATGTTTTCACCCTTCCATGGCATGTTTTTATGCTTAAGTGTAATTTTTTGCAAATTTAAGTCGTACACTCCAATCGGGATCCCCGTGACTACGCAGTCCGTTCCTACGAGTCACATTGGTCCCGTGCGAAGTGTTCGTGACACTTACGGGACCGTTTTATGGTTGTTTTACGTTTTCACCCGTCGATGGCATGTATATATGCTTAAGTCTAATTTTTTGCAAATTTACATTGTACCCTCCAACCGGAAGCGCCGTGACTACGCGGTCGGTTCCTAAGAGTCACGTTGGTCACGTGCGAGGTGTTCGTGACACTTACGGGACCGTTTTATGCTCGTTTTACATTTTCATCCTTCGATGCCATGTTTTTATGTTTAAGTCTATTTTTTTACAAATTTATGTCGTACACTCCAACCAGGAGCTCCGTGATTACGCGGTCGGTTCTTACGAGTCACATTGGTCTCGTGCGAGGTGTTCGTGACACTTACGGGACCGATTTAAGGCTGTTTTATGTTTTCACCCTTCGATGGCATGTTTTTATGCTTAAGTTTATTTTTTTAAAAATTTACATCGTACACTCCAACCGGGAGCCCCGTGATTACGCGGTCGGTTCCTACGAGTCACATTGGTCCCGTACGAGGTGATCGTGACACTTACGGGACCGTTTTAAGGCTGTTTTATGTTTTCACCCTTCGATGGCATGTTTTTATGCTTAAGTCTATTTTTTTACAAATTTACGTCGTACACTACAACCGGGAGCCCCGTGACTACGCGGTCGGTTCCTACGAGTCACATTGGTCACATGCGAGGTGTTCGTGACACTTACAGGACCGTTTTATGGCAGTTTTATATTTTCACCCATCGAGTTCATGTTTTTGTGCTTAAGTCTAAATTTTGGCAAATTTACATCGTACCCTCCAATCGGGAGCCCCGTGACTACGCGGTCGATTCCTACGAGTCACATTGGTCCCATGCGAGGTGTTCGTTACTCTTACGGGACCGTTTTATGCTCGTTTTATGTTTTCACCCTTCGATGGCATGTTTTATGCTTAAGTCTATTTTTTTGTAAATTTACGTCATATACTCCAACCAGGAGCTCCGTGACTACATGGTCGATTTCTATGAGTCACATTGGTCCCGTGCGAGGTGTTCGTGACTCTTACAGGACCGTTTTTTGGCTGTTTTACGTTTTCACCCTTCGATGGCATGTATTTATGCTTAAGTCAAAATTTTTGCAAATTTACATCGTACACTCCAACCGGGAGCCCCATGACTACGCGGTCGGTTCCTACGAGACATATTGGTCCCGTGCGAGGTGTGCGTGACTCTAATGGGGCCGTTTTGTGCTTGTTTTACATATTCAGACTTCGATGGCATGTTTTTATTCTTAAGTCTATTTTTTTGCAAATTTACGTCGTACACTCCAACCGGGATCCCCGTGACTACGCGGTCGGTTCCTACGAGTCACATTGGTCCCATGCGAGGTGTTCGTGACACGTACAGGACCGTTTTATGGCAGTTTTATATTTTCACCCATCGATGGCATGTTTTTGTGCTTAAGTCTAAATTTTGGCAAATTTACGTCGTACCCTCCAATCGGGAGCCCCGTGACTACGCGGTCGGTTCCTACGAGTCACATTGGTCCCATGCGAGGTGTTCGTTACTCTTACGGGACCGTTTTATGCTCGTTTTACGTTTTCACCCTTCGATGGCATGTTTTATGCTTAAGTCTAATTTTTTGCAAATTTACATCATACACTCCAACCAGGAGCTCCGACTACACGGTCGATTCCTATGAGTCACATTGGTCCCGTGCGAGGTGTTCGTGACTCTTACAGGACCGTTTTATGGCGGTTTTCCGTTTTCACCCTTCGATAGCATGTATTTATGCTTAAGTCAAAATTTTTGCAAATTTACGTCGTACACTCCAACCGGGAGCCCCGTGACTACGCAATCGGTTCCTACGAGACACATTGGTCCGGTTCGAGGTGTTCGTGGCTCTTAGGGGACCTTTTTATGCTCGTTTTATATTTTCACCCTTCGATGGCATGTTTTTACGCTTAAGTCTAAATTTTTGTAAATTTACGTCTTACACTCCAACCGGGAGCCCCGTGATTACGCGGTTGGTTCCTACGAGTCACATTGGTCCCGTGCGAGGTGTTCGTGACACTTACGGGACCGTTTTATGGCTGTTTTATGTTTTCACCCTTCGATGGCACGTTTTTATGCTTAAGTGTAATTTTTTACAAATTTACGTCGTACACTCCAACCGAGAGACCCGTGACTACGTGGTGGGTTCCTACGAGTCACATTGGTCCCGTGCGAGGTGTTCGTGACTCTTACAGGACCGTTTTTTGGCTGTTTTACGTTTTCACCCTTCGATGGCATGTATTTATGCTTAAGTCAAAATTTTTGCAAATTTACATCGTACACTCCAACCGGGAGCCCCATGACTACGCGGTCGGTTCCTACGAGACATATTGGTCCCGTGCGAGGTGTGCGTGACTCTAATGGGGCCGTTTTGTGCTTGTTTTACATATTCAGACTTCGATGGCATGTTTTTATTCTTAAGTCTATTTTTTTACAAATTTATGTCGTACACTCCAACCGGGATCCCCGTGACTACGCAGTCGGTTCCTACCAGTCACATTGGTCCCGTGTGAGGTGTTCGTGTCTCTTACAGGACCGTTTTATGGCTGTTTTACATTTTCACCCATCGATGGCATGTTTTCATGCTTAAGTCTAAATTTTTAAAAATTTACGTCGTACACTCCAACCGGGAGCCCCGTGACTACGCGGTCGGTTCCTACGAGTCACATTGGTTCCATGCGAGGTGTTTGTTACTCTTATGGGACCGTTTTATGCTCGTTTTACGTTTTCACCCTTCGATGGCATATTTTATGCTTAAGTCTATTTTTTTGCAAATTTACGTCATACACTCCAACCAGGAGCTCCGTGACTACACGGTCGATTTCCTATGAGTCACATTGGTCCCGTGCGAGGTGTTCGTGACACTTACATGACCGTTTTATTGCTCGTTTTATCTTTTCACCCTTCAATGACATGTTTTTATGTTTAAGTCTAAATTTTTGCAAATTTACGTCATACACTCAAACCGGGAGACCCGTGACTACGCGGTCGGTTCCTAAAAGTCACATTGGTCCCGTGCGAGGTGTTCTTGACATTTGTGGGACCGTTTGATGCTCGTTTTACATTTTCACCATTCGATGGCATGTTTAACGCCTAAGTCTAATTTTTTGCAATTTTACGTCGTACACTCCAACCGGGAGCCCCGTGATTACGCGGTCGGTTCCTACGAATCACATTGGTCCCGTGCGAGGTGTTCGTGACACTTACGGGACCGTTTTAAGGCTGTTGCATGTTTTCACCCTTGGATGGCATGTTTTTATGCTTAAGTCTATTTTTTTATAAATTTACGCCGTACACTCCAACCGGGAGCCCCGTGACTACGCGGTCGGTTCCTACGAGTCACATTGGTCCCGAGCGAGGTGTTCGTGACTCTTACGGGACCGTTTTATGGTTGCTTTACGTTTTCACCCATCGATGGCATGTTTTTATGCTTAAGTCTAAATTATTGCAAATTTACGTCGTACACTCCAACCGGGAGATCCGTGACTATGCGGTCGGTTCCTACGAGTCACATTGGTCCCGTATGAGGTGTTCGTGACACTTTCGGGATAGTGTTATGCTCGTTTTATGTTTTCACCCTTCGATGGCATGTTTTATGCTTAAGTCTAAATTTTTGAAAATTTACGTCGTACACTGCCACCGGGAGCTCCGTGACTACGCGGTCGATTCCTACGAGTCACATTGGTCCCGTGCGAGGTGTTCGTGACTCTTACAGGACCGTTTTATGGTTGTTTTCTGTTTTCACCCTTCGATAGCATGTATTTATGCTTAAGTCAAAATTTTTGCAAATTTACGTCGTACACTCCAACCGGGAGCCCCGTGACTACGCGATCGGTTCCTACGAGACACATTGGTCTCGTGCGAGGTGTTCGTGGCTCTTACGGGACCTTTTTATGCTCGTTTTATGTTTTCTCCCTTCAATGGCATGTTTTTATGCTTCTGTCTAAATTTTGGCAAATTTACGTCGTACACTCCAACCGGGAGACCCGTGACCACGCGGTCGGTTCCTAAAAGTCACATTGGTCCCGTGCGAGGTGTTCTTGAAATTTTTGGGACCGTTTTATGCTCGTTTTACATTTTCACCATTCGATGGCATGCTTAATGCCTAAGTCTAATTTTTTGCAAATTTACGTCGTACACTCCAACCGGGAGCCCCGTGATTACGTGGTCGGTTCCTATGAGTCACATTGGTCCCGTGCGAGGTGTTCGTGACACTTACCGGACCGTTTCAAGGATGTTTCATGTTTTCACCCTTGGATAGCATGTTTTTATGCTTAAGTCTATTTTTTTATAAATTTACGTCGTACACTCCAACCGGGAGCCCCGTGACTACGCGGTTGGTTCCTACGAGTCACATTGGTCCCGTGCGAGGTGATCGTGACTCTTACGGGACCGTTTTACGACTATTTTACGTTTTCACCCATCGATGGCATGTTTGTATGCTTAAGTCTAAAGTTTTGCCAATTTACGTCGTACACTCCAACCGGGAGCCCTGTGATTACGCGGTTGATTCCTACGACTGTCATTGGTCACGTGCGAGGTGTTCGTGACACTTACGGGACCGTTTTATGCTTGTTTTATGTTTTCACCCTTCGATGGCATGTTTTTATGCTTAAGTGTAATTTTTTGCAAATTTAAGTCGTACACTCCAATCGGGATCCCCGTGACTACGCAGTCCGTTCCTACGAGTCACATTGGTCCCGTGCGAAGTGTTCGTGACACTTACGGGACCGTTTTATGGCTGTTTTACGTTTTCACCCGTCGATGGCATGTATATATGCTTAAGTCTAAATTTTTGCAAATTTACATTGTACCCTCCAACCGGAAGCGCCGTGACTACGCGGTCGGTTCCTAAGAGTCACGTTGGTCACGTGCGAGGTGTTCGTGACACTTACGGGACCGTTTTATGCTCGTTTTACATTTTCATCCTTCGATGCCATATTTTTATGTCTAAGTCTATTTTTTTACAAATTTATGTCGTACACTCCAACCAGGAGCTCCGTGATTACGCGGTCGGTTCTTACGAGTCACATTGGTCCCGTGCGAGGTGTTCGTGACACTTACGGGACCGATTTAAGGCTGTTTTATGTTTTCACCCTTCGATGGCATGTTTTTATGCTTAAGTTTATTTTTTAAAAAATTTACATCGTACACTCCAACCGGGAGCCCCGTGATTACGCGGTCGGTTCCTACGAGTCACATTGGTCCCGTGCGAGGTGTTCGTGACACTTACGGGACCGTTTTAAGGCTGTTTTATGTTTTCACCCTTCGATGGCATGTTTTTATGCTTAAGTCTATTTTTTTACAAATTTACGTCGTACACTCCAACCGGGAGCCCCTTGATTACGCGGTCGGTTCCTACGATTCACATTGGTCCCGTACGAGGTGATCGTGACAATTACGGGACCGTTTTAAGGCTGTTTTATGTTTTCACCATTCGATGGCATATTTTTATGCTTAAGTCTATTTTTTTACAAATTTACGTTGTACACTCCAACCGGGAGCCCCGTGACTACGCGGTCGGTTCCTACGAGTCACATTGGTCACATGCGAGGTGTTCGTGACACTTACAGGACCGTTTTATGGCAGTTTTATATTTTCACCCATCGAGTTCATGTTTTTGTGCTTAAGTCTAAATTTTGGCAAATTTACGTCGTACCCTCCAATCGGGAGCCCCGTGACTACGCGGTCGATTCCTACGAGTCACATTGGTCCCATGCGAGGTGTTCGTTACTCTTACGGGACCGTTTTATGCTCGTTTTATATTTTCACCCTTCGATGGCATGTTTTATGCTTAAGTCTATTTTTTTGTAAATTTACGTCATACACTCCAACCAGGAGCTCCGTGACTACATGGTCGATTTCTATGAGTCACATTGGTCCCGTGCGAGGTGTTCGTGACTCTTACAGGACCGTTTTTTGGCTGTTTTACGTTTTCACCCTTCGATGGCATGTATTTATGCTTAAGTCAAAATTTTTGCAAATTTACATCGTACACTCCAACCGGGAGCCCCATGACTACGCGGTCGGTTCCTACGAGACATATTGGTCCCGTGCGAGGTGTGCGTGACTCTAATGGGGCCGTTTTGTGCTTGTTTTACATATTCAGACTTCGATGGCATGTTTTTATTCTTAAGTCTATTTTTTTGCAAATTTACGTCGTACACTCCAACCGGGATCCCCGTGACTACGCGGTCGGTTCCTACGAGTCACATTGGTCCCATGCGAGGTGTTCGTGACACGTACAGGACCGTTTTATGGCAGTTTTATATTTTCACCCATCGATGGCATGTTTTTGTGCTTAAGTCTAAATTTTGGCAAATTTACGTCGTACCCTCCAATCGGGAGCCCCGTGACTACGCGGTCGGTTCCTACGAGTCACATTGGTCCCATGCGAGGTGTTCGTTACTCTTACGGGACCGTTTTATGCTCGTTTTACGTTTTCACCCTTCGATGGCATGTTTTATGCTTAAGTCTAATTTTTTGCAAATTTACATCATACACTCCAACCAGGAGCTCCGACTACACGGTCGATTCCTATGAGTCACATTGGTCCCGTGCGAGGTGTTCGTGACTTTTACAGGACCGTTTTATGGCTGTTTTCCGTTTTCACCCTTCGATAGCATGTATTTATGCTTAAGTCAAAATTTTTGCAAATTTACGTCGTACACTCCAACCGGGAGCCCCGTGACTACGCGATCGATTCCTACGAGACACATTGGTCTCGTGCGAGGTGTTCGTGGCTCTTACGGGACCTTTTTATTCTTGTTTTAGGTTTTCTCCCTTTAATGGCATGTTTTTATGCTTCAGTCTAAATTTTTGCAAATTTACGTCGTACACTCCAACCGGGAGACCCGTGACCACGCGATCGGTTCCTAAAAGTCACATTGGTCCCGTGCGAGGTGTTCTTGAAATTTTTGGGACCGTTTTATGCTCGTTTTACATTTTCACCATTCGATGGCATGCTTAATGCCTAAGTCTAATTTTTTGCAAATTTACGTTGTACACTCCAACCGGGATCCCCGTGATTACGTGGTCGGTTCCTATGAGTCACATTGGTCCCGTGCGAGGTGTTCGTGACACTTACGGGACCGTTTCAAAGCTGTTTCATGTTTTCACCCTTGGATGGCATGTTTTTATGCTTAAGTCTATTTTTTTATAAATTTACGTCGTACACTCCAACCGGGAGCCCCGTGACTACGCGGTTGGTTCCTACGAGTCACATTGGTCCCGTGCGAGGTGTTCGTGACTCTTACGGGACCGTTTTATGACTATTTTACGTTTTCAACCATCGATGTTATGTTTTTATGCTTAAGTCTAAATTTTTGCCAATTTACGTCGTACACTCCAACCGGGAGCCCCGTGATTACGCGGTTGATTCCTACGACTGTCATTGGTCACGTGCGAGGTGTTCGTGACACTTACGGGACCGTTTTATGCTTGTTTTATGTTTTCACCCTTCGATGGCATGTTTTTATGCTTAAGTGTAATTTTTTTCAAATTTAAGTCGTACACTCCAATCGGGATCCCCGTGACTACACAGTCCGTTCCTACGAGTCACATTGGTCCCGTGCGAAGTGTTCGTGACACTTACGGGACCATTTTATCGCTGTTTTACGTTTTCACCCGTCGATGGCATGTATATATGCTTAAGTCTAAATTTTTGCAAATTTACATTGTACCCTCCAACCGAAAGCGCCGTGACTACGCGGTCGGTTCCTAAGAGTCACGTTGGTCACGTGCGAGGTGTTCGTGACACTTACGGGACCGTTTTATGCTCGTTTTACATTTTCATCCTTCGATGCCATGTTTTTATGTTTAAGTCTATTTTTTTACAAATTTATGTCGTACACTCCAACCAGGAGCTCTGTGATTACGCGGTCGGTTCTTACGAGTCACATTGGTCTCGTGCGAGGTGTTCGTGACACTTACGGGACCGATTTAAGGCTGTTTTATGTTTTCACCCTTCGATGGCATGTTTTTATGCTTAAGTTTATTTTTTAAAAAATTTACATCGTACACTCCAACCGGGAGCCCCGTGATTACGCGGTCGGTTCCTACGAGTCACATTGGTCCCGTACGAGGTGATCGTGACACTTACGGGACCGTTTTAAGGCTGTTTTATGTTTTCACCCTTCGATGGCATGTTTTTATGCTTAAGTCTATTTTTTTACAAATTTACGTCGTACACTCCAACCGGGAGCCCCTTGATTACGCGGTCGGTTCCTACGATTCACATTGGTCCCGTACGAGGTGATCGTGACAATTACGGGACCGTTTTAAGGCTGTTTTATGTTTTCACCCTTCGATGGCATATTTTTATGCTTAAGTCTATTTTTTTACAAATTTACATTGTACACTCCAACCGGGAGCCCCGTGACTACGCGGTCGGTTCCTACGAGTCACATTGGTCACATGCGAGGTGTTCGTGACACTTACAGGACCGTTTTATGGCAGTTTTATATTTTCACCCATCGAGTTCATGTTTTTGTGCTTAAGTCTAAATTTTGGCAAATTTACGTCGTACCCTCCAATCGGGAGCCCCGTGACTACGCGGTCGATTCCTACGAGTCACATTGGTCCCATGCGAGGTGTTCGTTACTCTTACGGGACCGTTTTATGCTCGTTTTACGTTTTCACCCTTCGATGGCATGTTTTATGCTTAAGTCTATTTTTTTGTAAATTTACGTCATACACTCCAACCAGGAGCTCCGTGACTACATGGTCGATTTCTATGAGTCACATTGGTCCCGTGCGAGGTGTTCGTGACTCTTACAGGACCGTTTTTTGGCTGTTTTACGTTTTCACCCTTCGATGGCATGTATTTATGCTTAAGTCAAAATTTTTGCAAATTTACATCGTACACTCCAACCGGGAGCCCCATGACTACGCGGTCGGTTCCTACGAGACATATTGGTCCCGTGCGAGGTGTGCGTGACTCTAATGGGGCCGTTTTGTGCTTGTTTTACATATTCAGACTTCGATGGCATGTTTTTATTCTTAAGTCTATTTTTTTGCAAATTTACGTCGTACACTCCAACCGGGATCCCCGTGACTACGCGGTCGGTTCCTACGAGTCACATTGGTCCCATGCGAGGTGTTCGTGACACGGACAGGACCGTTTTATGGCAGTTTTATATTTTCACCCATCGATGGCATGTTTTTGTGCTTAAGTCTAAATTTTGGCAAATTTACGTCGTACCCTCCAATCGGGAGCCCCGTGACTACGCGGTCGGTTCCTACGAGTCACATTGGTCCCATGCGAGGTGTTCGTTACTCTTACGGGACCGTTTTATGCTCGTTTTACGTTTTCACCCTTCGATGGCATGTTTTATGCTTAAGTCTAATTTTTTGCAAATTTACATCATACACTCCAACCAGGAGCTCCGACTACACGGTCGATTCCTATGAGTCACATTGGTCCCGTGCGAGGTGTTCGTGACTCTTACAGGACCGTTTTATGGCTGTTTTCCGTTTTCACCCTTCGATAGCATGTATTTATGCTTAAGTCAAAATTTTTGCAAATTTACGTCGTACACTCCAACCGGGAGCCCCGTGACTACGCGATCGATTCCTACGAGACACATTGGTCTCATGCGAGGTGTTCGTGGCTCTTACGGGACCTTTTTATTCTTGTTTTAGGTTTTCTCCCTTTAATGGCATGTTTTTATGCTTCAGTCTAAATTTTTGCAAATTTACGTCGTACACTCCAACCGGGAGACCCGTGACCACGCGGTCGGTTCCTAAAAGTCACATTGGTCCCGTGCGAGGTGTTCTTGAAATTTTTGGGACCGTTTTATGCTCGTTTTACATTTTCACCATTCAATGGCATGCTTAATGCCTAAGTCTAATTTTTTGCAAATTTACGTCGTACACTCCAACCGGGAGCCCCGTGATTACGTGGTCGGTTCCTATGAGTCACATTGGTCCCGTGCGAGGTGTTCGTGACACTTACGGGACCGTTTCAAGGCTGTTTCATGTTTTCACCCTTGGATGGCATGTTTTTATGCTTAAGTCTATTTTTTTATAAATTTACGTCGTACACTCCAACCGGGAGCCCCGTGACTACGCGGTTGGTTCCTACGAGTCACATTGGTCCCGTGCGAGGTGTTCGTGACTCTTACGGGACCGTTTTACGACTATTTTACGTTTTCACCCATCGATGGCATGTTTTTATGCTTAAGTCTAAATTTTTGCCAATTTACGTCGTACACTCCAACCGGGAGCCCCGTGATTACGCGGTTGATTCCTACGACTGTCATTGGTCACGTGCGAGGTGTTCGGGACACTTACGGGACCGTTTTATGCTTGTTTTATGTTTTCACCCTTCCATGGCATGTTTTTATGCTTAAGTGTAATTTTTTGCAAATTTAAGTCGTACACTCCAATCGGGATCCCCGTGACTACGCAGTCCGTTCCTACGAGTCACATTGGTCCCGTGCGAAGTGTTCGTGACACTTACGGGACCGTTTTATGGTTGTTTTACGTTTTCACCCGTCGATGGCATGTATATATGCTTAAGTCTAATTTTTTGCAAATTTACATTGTACCCTCCAACCGGAAGCGCCGTGACTACGCGGTCGGTTCCTAAGAGTCACGTTGGTCACGTGCGAGGTGTTCGTGACACTTACGGGACCGTTTTATGCTCGTTTTACATTTTCATCCTTCGATGCCATGTTTTTATGTTTAAGTCTATTTTTTTACAAATTTATGTCGTACACTCCAACCAGGAGCTCCGTGATTACGCGGTCGGTTCTTACGAGTCACATTGGTCTCGTGCGAGGTGTTCGTGACACTTACGTGACCGATTTAAGGCTGTTTTATGTTTTCACAATTCGATGGCATGTTTTTATGCTTAAGTTTATTTTTTTAAAAATTTACATCGTACACTCCAACCGGGAGCCCCGTGATTACGCGGTCGGTTCCTACGAGTCACATTGGTCCCGTACGAGGTGATCGTGACACTTACGGGACCGTTTTAAGGCTGTTTTATGTTTTCACCCTTCGATGGCATGTTTTTATGCTTAAGTCTATTTTTTTACAAATTTACGTCGTACACTCCAACCGGGAGCCCCTTGATTACGCGGTCGGTTCCTACGATTCACATTGGTCCCGTACGAGGTGATCGTGACAATTACGGGACCGTTTTAAGGCTGTTTTATGTTTTCACCCTTCGATGGCATATTTTTATGCTTAAGTCTATTTTTTTACAAATTTACATTGTACACTCCAACCGGGAGCCCCGTGACTACGCGGTCGGTTCCTACGAGTCACATTGGTCACATGCGAGGTGTTCGTGACACTTACAGGACCGTTTTATGGCAGTTTTATATTTTCACCCATCGAGTTCATGTTTTTGTGCTTAAGTCTAAATTTTGGCAAATTTACGTCGTACCCTCCAATCGGGAGCCCCGTGACTACGCGGTCGATTCCTACGAGTCACATTGGTCCCATGCGAGGTGTTCGTTACTCTTACGGGACCGTTTTATGCTCGTTTTACGTTTTCACCCTTCGATGGCATGTTTTATGCTTAAGTCTATTTTTTTGTAAATTTACGTCATACACTCCAACCAGGAGCTCCGTGACTACATGGTCGATTTCTATGAGTCACATTGGTCCCGTGCGAGGTGTTCGTGACTCTTACAGGACCGTTTTTTGGCTGTTTTACGTTTTCACCCTTCGATGGCATGTATTTATGCTTAAGTCAAAATTTTTGCAAATTTACATCGTACACTCCAACCGGGAGCCCCATGACTACGCGGTCGGTTCCTACGAGACATATTGGTCCCGTGCGAGGTGTGCGTGACTCTAATGGGGCCGTTTTGTGCTTGTTTTACATATTCAGACTTCGATGGCATGTTTTTATTCTTAAGTCTATTTTTTTGCAAATTTACGTCGTACACTCCAACCGGGATCCCCGTGACTACGCGGTCGGTTCCTACGAGTCACATTGGTCCCATGCGAGGTGTTCGTGACACGTACAGGACCGTTTTATGGCAGTTTTATATTTTCACCCATCGATGGCATGTTTTTGTGCTTAAGTCTAAATTTTGGCAAATTTACATCGTACCCTCCAATCGGGAGCCCCGTGACTACGCGGTCGGTTCCTACGAGTCACATTGGTCCCATGCGAGGTGTTCGTTACTCTTACGGGACCGTTTTATGCTCGTTTTACGTTTTCACCCTTCGATGGCATGTTTTATGCTTAAGTCTAATTTTTTGCAAATTTACATCATACACTCCAACCAGGAGCTCCGACTACACGGTCGATTCCTATGAGTCACATTGGTCCCGTGCGAGGTGTTCGTGACTCTTACAGGACCGTTTTATGGCTGTTTTCCGTTTTCACCCTTCGATAGCATGTATTTATGCTTAAGTCAAAATTTTTGCAAATTTACGTCGTACACTCCAACCGGGAGCCCCGTGACTACGCGATCGATTCCTACGAGACACATTGGTCTCGTGCGAGGTGTTCGTGGCTCTTACGGGACCTTTTTATTCTTGTTTTAGGTTTTCTCCCTTTAATGGCATGTTTTTATGCTTCATTCTAAATTTTTGCAAATTTACGTCGTACACTCCAACCGGGAGACCCGTGACCACGCGGTCGGTTCCTAAAAGTCACATTGGTCCCGTGCGAGGTGTTCTTAAAATTTTTGGGACCGTTTTATGCTCGTTTTACATTTTCACCATTCGATGGCATGCTTAATGCCTAAGTCTAATTTTTTGCAAATTTACATCGTACACTCCAACCGGGAGCCCCGTGATTACGTGGTCGGTTCCTATGAGTCACATTGGTCCCGTGCGAGGTGTTCGTGACACTTACGGGACCGTTTCAAGGCTGTTTCATGTTTTCACCCTTGGATGGCATGTTTTTATGCTTAAGTCTATTTTTTTATAAATTTACGTCGTACACTCCAACCGGGAGCCCCGTGACTACGCGGTTGGTTCCTACGAGTCACATTGGTCCCGTGCGAGGTGTTCGTGACTCTTACGGGACCGTTTTACGACTATTTTACGTTTTCACCCATCGATGGCATGTTTTTATGCTTAAGTCTAAATTTTTGCCAATTTACGTCGTACACTCCAACCGGGAGCCCCGTGATTACGCGGTTGATTCCTACGACTGTCATTGGTCACGTGCGAGGTGTTCGTGACACTTACGGGACCGTTTTATGCTTGTTTTATGTTTTCACCCTTCCATGGCATGTTTTTATGCTTAAGTGTAATTTTTTGCAAATTTAAGTCGTACACTCCAATCGGGATCCCCGTGACTACGCAGTCCGTTCCTACGAGTCACATTGGTCCCGTGCGAAGTGTTCGTGACACTTACGGGACCGTTTTATGGTTGTTTTACGTTTTCACCCGTCGATGGCATGTATATATGCTTAAGTCTAATTTTTTGCAAATTTACATTGTACCCTCCAACCGGAAGCGCCGTGACTACGCGGTCGGTTCCTAAGAGTCACGTTGGTCACGTGCGAGGTGTTCGTGACACTTACGGGACCGTTTTATGCTCGTTTTACATTTTCATCCTTCGATGCCATGTTTTTATGTTTAAGTCTATTTTTTTACAAATTTATGTCGTACACTCCAACCAGGAGCTCCGTGATTACGCGGTCGGTTCTTACGAGTCACATTGGTCTCGTGCGAGGTGTTCGTGACACTTACGGGACCGATTTAAGGCTGTTTTATGTTTTCACCCTTCGATGGCATGTTTTTATGCTTAAGTTTAT
This sequence comes from Sambucus nigra, assembly GCA_949130495.1. NCBI lineage: Eukaryota > Viridiplantae > Streptophyta > Magnoliopsida > Dipsacales > Adoxaceae > Sambucus > Sambucus nigra. Next base: position 88,430,036 of record OX422215.1, on the reverse strand, counting down.
TTTTTAAAAATTTACATCGTACACTCCAACCGGGAGCCCCGTGATTACGCGGTCGGTTCCTACGAGTCACATTGGTCCCGTACGAGGTGATCGTGACACTTACGGGACCGTTTTAAGGCTGTTTTATGTTTTCACCCTTCGATGGCATGTTTTTATGCTTAAGTCTATTTTTTTACAAATTTACGTCGTACACTCCAACCGGGAGCCCCTTGATTACGCGGTCGGTTCCTACGATTCACATTAGTCCCGTACGAGGTGATCGTGACAATTACGGGACCGTTTTAAGGCTGTTTTATGTTTTCACCCTTCGATGGCATATTTTTATGCTTAAGTCTATTTTTTTACAAATTTACATTGTACACTCCAACCGGGAGCCCCGTGACTACGCGGTCGGTTCCTACGAGTCACATTGGTCACATGCGAGGTGTTCGTGACACTTACAGGACCGTTTTATGGCAGTTTTATATTTTCACCCATCGAGTTCATATTTTTGTGCTTAAGTCTAAATTTTGGCAAATTTACGTCGTACCCTCCAATCGGGAGCCCCGTGACTACGCGGTCGATTCCTACGAGTCACATTGGTCCCATGCGAGGTGTTCGTTACTCTTACGGGACCGTTTTATGCTCGTTTTACGTTTTCACCCTTCGATGGCATGTTTTATGCTTAAGTCTATTTTTTTGTAAATTTACGTCATACACTCCAACCAGGAGCTCCGTGACTACATGGTCGATTTCTATGAGTCACATTGGTCCCGTGCGAGGTGTTCGTGACTCTTACAGGACCGTTTTTTGGATGTTTTACGTTTTCACCCTTCGATGGCATGTATTTATGCTTAAGTCAAAATTTTTGCAAATTTACATCGTACACTCCAATGGGGAGCCCCGTGACTACGCGATCGATTCCTACGAGACACATTGGTCTCGTGCGAGGTGTTCGTGGCTCTTACGGGACCTTTTTATTCTTGTTTTAGGTTTTCTCCCTTTAATGGCATGTTTTTATGCTTCAGTCTAAATTTTTGCAAATTTACGTCGTACACTCCAACCGGGAGACCCGTGACCACGCGGTCGGTTCCTAAAAGTCACATTGGTCCCGTGCGAGGTGTTCTTGAAATTTTTGGGACCGTTTTATGCTCGTTTTACATTTTCACCATTCGATGGCATGCTTAATGCCTAAGTCTAATTTTTTGCAAATTTACGTCGTACACTCCAACCGGGAGCCCCGTGATTACGTGGTCGGTTCCTACGAGTCACATTGGTCCCATGCGAGGTGTTCGTGACACGTACAGGACCGTTTTATGGCAGTTTTATATTTTCACCCATCGATGGCATGTTTTTGTGCTTAAGTCTAAATTTTGGCAAATTTACGTCGTACCCTCCAATCGGGAGCCCCGTGACTACGCGGTCGGTTCCTACGAGTCACATTGGTCCCATGCGAGGTGTTCGTTACTCTTACGGGACCGTTTTATGCTCGTTTTACGTTTTCACCCTACGATGGCATGTTTTATGCTTAAGTCTAATTTTTTGCAAATTTACATCATACACTCCAACCAGGAGCTCCGACTACACGGTCGATTCCTATGAGTCACATTGGTCCCGTGCGAGGTGTTCGTGACTCTTACAGGACCGTTTTATGGTTGTTTTCCGTTTTCACCCTTCGATAGCATGTATTTATGCTTAAGTCAAAATTTTTGCAAATTTACGTCGTACACTCCAACCGGGAGCCCCGTGACTACGCGATCGATTCCTACGAGACACATTGGTCTCGTGCGAGGTGTTCGTGGCTCTTACGGGACCTTTTTATTCTTGTTTTAGGTTTTCTCCCTTTAATGGCATGTTTTTATGCTTCAGTCTAAATTTTTGCAAATTTACGTCGTACACTCCAACCGGGAGACCCGTGACCACGCGGTCGGTTCCTAAAAGTCACATTGGTCCCGTGCGAGGTGTTCTTGAAATTTTTGGGACCGTTTTATGCTCGTTTTACATTTTCACCATTCGATGGCATGCTTAATGCCTAAGTCTAATTTTTTGCAAATTTACGTCGTACACTCCAACCGGGAGCCCCGTGATTACGTGGTCGGTTCCTATGAGTCACATTGGTCCCGTGCGAGGTGTTCGTGACACTTACGGGACCGTTTCAAGGCTGTTTCATGTTTTCACCCTTGGATGGCATGTTTTTATGCTTAAGTCTATTTTTTTATAAATTTACGTCGTACACTCCAACCGGGAGCCCCGTGACTACGCGGTTGGTTCCTACGAGTCACATTGGTCCCGTGCGAGGTGTTCGTGACTCTTACGGGACCGTTTTACGACTATTTTACGTTTTCACCCATCGATGGCATGTTTTTATGCTTAAGTCTAAATTTTTGCCAATTTACGTCGTACACTCCAACCGGGAGCCCCGTGATTACGCGGTTGATTCCTTCGACTGTCATTGGTCACGTGCGAGGTGTTCGTGACACTTACGGGACCGTTTTATGCTTGTTTTATGTTTTCACCCTTCCATGGCATGTTTTTATGCTTAAGTGTAATTTTTTGCAAATTTAAGTCGTACACTCCAATCGGGATCCCCGTGACTACGCAGTCCGTTCCTACGAGTCACATTGGTCCCGTGCGAAGTGTTCGTGACACTTACGGGACCGTTTTATGGTTGTTTTACGTTTTCACCCGTCGATGGCATGTATATATGCTTAAGTCTAATTTTTTGCAAATTTACATTGTACCCTCCAACCGGAAGGGCCGTGACTACGCGGTCGGTTCCTAAGAGTCACGTTGGTCACGTGCGAGGTGTTCGTGACACTTACGGGACCGTTTTATGCTCGTTTTACATTTTCATCCTTCGATGCCATGTTTTTATGTTTAAGTCTATTTTTTTACAAATTTATGTCGTACACTCCAACCAGGAGCTCCGTGATTACGCGGTCGGTTCTTACGAGTCACATTGGTCTCGTGCGAGGTGTTCGTGACACTTACGGGACCGATTTAAGGCTGTTTTATGTTTTCACCCTTCGATGGCATGTTTTTATGCTTAAGTTTATTTTTTTAAAAATTTACATCGTACACTCCAACCGGGAGCCCCGTGATTACGCGGTCGGTTCCTACGAGTCACATTGGTCCCGTACGAGGTGATCGTGACACTTACGGGACCGTTTTAAGGCTGTTTTATGTTTTCACCCTTCGATGGCATGTTTTTATGCTTAAGTCTATTTTTTTACAAATTTACGTCGTACACTCCAACCGGGAGCCCCTTGATTACGCGGTCGGTTCCTACGATTCACATTGGTCCCGTACGAGGTGATCGTGACAATTACGGGACCGTTTTAAGGCTGTTTTATGTTTTCACCCTTCGATGGCATATTTTTATGCTTAAGTCTATTTTTTTACAAATTTACATTGTACACTCCAACCGGGAGCCCCGTGACTACGCGGTCGGTTCCTACGAGTCACATTGGTCACATGCGAGGTGTTCGTGACACTTACAGGACCGTTTTATGGCAGTTTTATATTTTCACCCATCGAGTTCATGTTTTTGTGCTTAAGTCTAAATTTTGGCAAATTTACGTCGTACCCTCCAATCGGGAGCCCCGTGACTACGCGATCGATTCCTACGAGTCACATTGGTCCCATGCGAGGTGTTCGTTACTCTTACGGGACCGTTTTATGCTCGTTTTACGTTTTCACCCTTCGATGGCATGTTTTATGCTTAAGTCTATTTTTTTGTAAATTTACGTCATACACTCCAACCAGGAGCTCCGTGACTACATGGTCGATTTCTATGAGTCACATTGGTCCCGTGCGAGGTGTTCGTGACTCTTACAGGACCGTTTTTTGGCTGTTTTACGTTTTCACCCTTCGATGGCATGTATTTATGCTTAAGTCAAAATTTTTGCAAATTTACATCGTACACTCCAACCGGGAGCCCCATGACTACGCGGTCGGTTCCTACGAGACATATTGGTCCCGTGCGAGGTGTGCGTGACTCTAATGGGGCCGTTTTGTGCTTGTTTTACATATTCAGACTTCGATGGCATGTTTTTATTCTTAAGTCTATTTTTTTGCAAATTTACGTCGTACACTCCAACCGGGATCCCCGTGACTACGCGGTCGGTTCCTACGAGTCACATTGGTCCCATGCGAGGTGTTCGTGACACGTACAGGACCGTTTTATGGCAGTTTTATATTTTCACCCATCGATGGCATGTTTTTGTGCTTAAGTCTAAATTTTGGCAAATTTACGTCGTACCCTCCAATCGGGAGCCCCGTGACTACGCGGTCGGTTCCTACGAGTCACATTGGTCCCATGCGAGGTGTTCGTTACTCTTACGGGACCGTTTTATGCTCATTTTACGTTTTCACCCTTCGATGACATGTTTTATGCTTAAGTCTAATTTTTTGCAAATTTACATCATACACTCCAACCAGGAGCTCCGACTACACGGTCGATTCCTATGAGTCACATTGGTCCCGTGCGAGGTGTTCGTGACTCTTACAGGACCGTTTTATGGCTGTTTTCCGTTTTCACCCTTCGATAGCATGTATTTATGCTTAAGTCAAAATTTTTGCAAATTTACGTCGTACACTCCAACCGGGAGCCCCGTGACTAAGCGATCGATTCCTACGAGACACATTGGTCTCGTGCGAGGTGTTCGTGGCTCTTACGGGACCTTTTTATTCTTGTTTTAGGTTTTCTCCCTTTAATGGCATGTTTTTATGCTTCAGTCTAAATTTTTGCAAATTTACGTCGTACACTCCAACCGGGAGACCCGTGACCACGCGGTCGGTTCCTAAAAGTCACATTGGTCCCGTGCGAGGTGTTCTTGAAATTTTTGGGACCGTTTTATGCTCGTTTTACATTTTCACCATTCGATGGCATGCTTAATGCCTAAGTCTATTTTTTTGCAAATTTACGTCGTTCACTCCAACCGGGAGCCCCGTGATTACGTGGTCGGTTCCTATTAGTCACATTGGTCCCGTGCGAGGTGTTCGTGACACTTACGGGACCGTTTCAAGGCTGTTTCATGTTTTTACCCTTGGATGGCATGTTTTTATGCTTAAGTCTATTTTTTTATAAATTTACGTCGTACACTCCAACCGGGAGCCCCGTGACTACGCGGTTGGTTCCTACGAGTCACATTGGTCCCGTGCGAGGTGTTCGTGACTCTTACGGGACCGTTTTATGACTATTTTACGTTTTCACCCATCGATGGCATGTTTTTATGCTTAAGTCTAAATTTTTGCAAATTTACGTCGTACACTCCAACCGGGAGCCCTGTGATTACGCGGTTGATTCCTACGACTGTCATTGGTCACGTGCGAGGTGTTCGTGACACTTACGGGACCGTTTTATACTCGTTTTACGTTTTCACCCTTCGATGGCATGTTTTTATGCTTAAGTGTAATTTTTTGCAAATTTAAGTCGTACACTCCAATCGGGATCCCCGTGACTACACAGTCCGTTCCTACGAGTCACATTGGTCGCGTGCGAGGTGTTCGTGACACTTACGGGACCGTTTTATGGCTGTTTTACGTTTTCACCCGTCGGTGGCATGTTTATATGCTTAAGTCTAAATTTTTGCAAATTTACATTGTACCCTCCAACCGGAAGCGCCGTGACTACGCGGTCGGTTCCTACGAGTCACGTTGGTCCCCTGCGTGATGTTCGTGACACTTACGGGACCGTTTTATGCTCGTTTTACATTTTCACCCTTCGATGCCATGTTTTTATGCTTAAGTCTATTTTTTTACAAATTTATGTCGTACACTCCAACCAGGAGCTCCGTGATTACGCGGTCTGTTCTTACGAGTCACATTGGTCCCGTGCGAGGTGTTCGTGACACTTACGGGACCGATTTAAGGCTGTTTTATGTTTTCACCCTTCGATGGCATGTTTTTATGCTTAAGTCTATTTTTTTAAAAATTTACATCGTACACTCCAACCGGGAGCCCCGTGATTACGCGGTCGGTTCCTACGAGTCACATTGGTCCCGTGCGAGGTGTTTGTGATACTTACTGGACCGTTTTAAGCCTGTTTTATGTTTTCACCCTTCGATGGCATGTTTTTATGCTTAAGTCTATTTTTTTACAAATTTACGTCGTACACTCCAACCGGGAGCCCCTTGATTACGCGGTCAGTTCCTACGATTCACATTGGTCCCGTACGAGGTGATCGTGACAATTACGGGACCGTTTTAAGGCTGTTTTATGTTTTCACCCTTCGATGGCATGTTTTTATGCTTAAGTCTATTTTTTTACAAATTTACGTCGTACATTCCAACCGGGAGCCCCGTGACTACGCGGTCGGTTCCTACGAGTCACATTGGTCACATGCGAGGTGTTCGTGACACTTACAGGACCGTTTTATGGCAGTTTTATATTTTCACCCATCGATGTCATGTTTTTGTGCTTAAGTCTAAATTTTGGCAAATTTACGTCGTACCCTCCAATCGGGAGCCCCGTGACTACGCGGTCGGTTCCTACGAGTCACATTGGTCCCATGCGAGGTGTTCGTTACTCTTACGGGACCGTTTTATGGTCGTTTTATGTTTTCACCTTTCGATGGCATGTTTTATGCTTAAGTCTATTTTTTTGTAAATTTACGTCATACACTCCAACCGGGAGCTCCATGACTACAGGGTCGATTCCTATGAGTCACATTGGTCCCGTGCGAGGTGTTCGTGACACTTACAGGACCGTTTTACAGCTGTTTTACGTTTTCACCCTTCGATGGCATGTATTTATGCTTAAGTCAAAATTTTTGCAAATTTACGTCGTACACTCCAACCGGGAGCCCCGTGACTACGCGATCAGTTCCTACGAGACACATTGGTCCCGTGCGAGGTGTTCGTGGCTCTTACGGGACCTTTTTATGCTCGTTTTACGTTTTCCCCCTTCGATGGCATGTTTTATGCTTAAGTCTAATTTTTTACAAATTTACATCATACACTCCAAGCAGGAGCTCCGACTACACGGTCGATTCCTATGAGTCACATTGGTCCCGTGCGAGGTGTTCGTGACTCTTACAAGACCGTTTTATGGCTGTTTTCCGTTTTCACCCTTCGATAGCATGTATTTATGCTTAAGTCAAAATTTTTGCAAATTTACGTCGTACACTCCAACCGGGAGCCCCGTGACTACGCGATCGATTCCTACGAGACACATTGGTCTCGTGCGAGGTGTTCGTGGCTCTTACGGGACCTTTTTATTCTTGTTTTAGGTTTTCTCCCTTTAATGGCATGTTTTTATGCTTCAGTCTAAATTTTTGCAAATTTACGTCGTACACTCCAACCGGGAGACCCGTGACCACGCGGTCGGTTCCTAAAAGTCACATTGGTCCCGTGCGAGGTGTTCTTGAAATTTTTGGGACCGTTTTATGCTCGTTTTACATTTTCACCATTCGAGGGCATGCTTAATGCCTAAGCCTAATTTTTTGCAAATTTACGTCGTACACTCCAACCGGGAGCCCTGTGATTACGTGGTCGGTTCCTATGAGTCACATTGGTCCCGTGCGAGGTGTTCGTGACACTTACGGGACCGTTTCAAGGCTGTTACATGTTTTCACCCTTGGATGGCATGTTTTTATGCTTAAGTCTATTTTTTTATAAATTTACGTCGTACACTCCAACCGGGAGCCCCGTGACTACGCGGTTGGTTCCTACGAGTCACATTGGTCCCATGCGAGGTGTTCGTGACTCTTACAGGACCGTTTTATGACTATTTTACGTTTTCACCCATCGATGGCATGTTTTTATGCTTAAGTCTAAATTTTTGCAAATTTACGTCGTACACTCCAACCGGGAGCCCCGTGATTACGCGGTTGATTCCTACGACTGTCATTGGTCACGTGCGAGGTGTTCGTGACACTTACGGGACCGTTTTATGCTCGTTTTATGTTTTCACCCTTCGATGGCATGTTTTTATGCTTAAGTGTAATTTTTTGCAAATTTAAGTCGTACACTCCAATCGGGATCCCCGTGACTACGCAGTCCGTTCCTACGAGTCACATTGGTCGCGTGCGAGGTGTTCGTGACACTTACGGGATCGTTTTATGGCTGTTTTACGTTTTCACCCGTCGGTGGCATGTTTATATGCTTAAGTCTAAATTTTTGCAAATTTACATTGTACCCTCCAACCGGAAGCGACGTGACTACGCGGTCGGTTCCTACGAGTCACGTTGGTCCCCTGCGAGGTGTTCGTGACACTTACGGGACCGTTTTATGCTCGTTTTACATTTTCACCCTTCGATGCCATGTTTTTATGCTTAAGTCTATTTTTTTACAAATTTATGTCGTACACTCCAACCAGGAGCTCCGTGATTACGCGGTCTGTTCTTACGAGTCACATTGGTCCCGTGCGAGGTGTTCGTGACACTTACGGGACCGATTTAAGGCTGTTTTATGTTTTCACCCTTCGATGGCATGTTTTTATGCTTAAGTCTATTTTTTTAAAAATTTACATCGTACACTCCAACCGGGAGCCCCGTGATTACGCGGTCGGTTCCTACGAGTCACATTGGTCCCGTGCGAGGTGTTTGTGATACTTACTGGACCGTTTTAAGCCTGTTTTATGTTTTCACCCTTCGATGGCATGTTTTTATGCTTAAGTCTATTTTTTTACAAATTTACGTCGTACACTCCAACCGGGAGCCCCTTGATTACGCGGTCAGTTCCTACGATTCACAAATGTCCCGTACGAGGTGATCGTGACAATTACGGGACCGTTTTAAGGCTGTTTTATGTTTTCACCCTTCGATGGCATGTTTTTATGTTTAAGTCTATTTTTTTACAAATTTACGTCGTACACTCCAACCGGGAGCCCCGTGACTACGCGGTCGGTTCCTACGAGTCACATTGGTCACATGCGAGGTGTTCGTGACACTTACAGGACCGTTTTATGGCAGTTTTATATTTTCACCCATCGATGTCATGTTTTTGTGCTTAAGTCTAAATTTTGGCAAATTTACGTCGTACCCTCCAATCGGGAGCCCCGTGACTACGCGGTCGGTTCCTACGAGTCACATTGGTCCCATACGAGGTGTTCGTTACTCTTACGGGACCTTTTTATGCTCGTTTTATGTTTTCACCCTTCGATGGCATGTTTTATGCTTAAGTCTATTTTTTTGTAAATTTACGTCATACACTCCAACCGGGAGCTCCATGACTACAGGGTCGATTCCTATGAGTCACATTGGTCCCGTGCGAGGTGTTCGTGACACTTACAGGACCGTTTTACAGCTGTTTTACGTTTTCACCCTTCGATGGCATGTATTTATGCTTAAGTCAAAATTTTTGCAAATTTACGTCGTACACTCCAACCGGGAGCCCCGTGAATACGCGATCAGTTCCTACGAGACACATTGGTCCCGTGCGAGGTGTTCGTGGCTCTTACGGGACCTTTTTATGCTCGTTTTACGTTTTCCCCCTTCGATGGCATGTTTTATGCTTAAGTCTATTTTTTTGTAAATTTACGTCATACACTCCAACCGGGAGCTCCATGACTACAGGGTCGATTCCTATGAGTCACATTGGTCCCGTGCGAGGTGTTCGTGACACTTACAGGACCGTTTTACAGCTGTTTTCCGTTTTCACCCTTCGATAGCATGTATTTATGCTTAAGTCAAAATTTTTGCAAATTTACGTCATACGCTCCAACCGGGATCCCCGTGACTACGCGGTCGGTTCCTACGAGTCACATTGGTCCCATGCGAGGTGTTCGTGACACGTACAGGACCGTTTTATGGCAGTTTTATATTTTCACCCATCGATGGCATGTTTTTGTGCTTAAGTCTAAATTTTGGCAAATTTACGTCGTACCCTCCAATCGGGAGCCCCGTGACTACGCGGTCGGTTCCTACGAGTCACATTGGTCCCATGCGAGGTGTTCGTTACTCTTACGGGACCGTTTTATGCTCATTTTACGTTTTCACCCTTCGATGACATGTTTTATGCTTAAGTCTAATTTTTTGCAAATTTACATCATACACTCCAACCAGGAGCTCCGACTACACGGTCGATTCCTATGAGTCACATTGGTCCCGTGCGAGGTGTTCGTGACTCTTACAGGACCGTTTTATGGCTGTTTTCCGTTTTCACCCTTCGATAGCATGTATTTATGCTTAAGTCAAAATTTTTGCAAATTTACGTCGTACACTCCAAGCGGGATCCCCTTGACTACGCGATCGATTCCTACGAGACACATTGGTCTCGTGCGAGGTGTTCGTGGCTCTTACGGGACCTTTTTATTCTTGTTTTAGGTTTTCTCCCTTTAATGGCATGTTTTTATGCTTCAGTCTAAATTTTTGCAAATTTACGTCGTACACTCCAACCGGGAGACCCGTGACCACGCGGTCGGTTCCTAAAAGTCACATTGGTCCCGTGCGAGGTGTTCTTGAAATTTTTGGGACTGTTTTATGCTCGTTTTACATTTTCACCATTCGATGGCATGCTTAATGCCTAAGTCTATTTTTTTGCAAATTTACGTCGTACACTCCAACCGGGAGCCCCGTGATTACGTGGTCGGTTCCTATTAGTCACATTGGTCCCGTGCGAGGTGTTCGTGACACTTACGGGACCGTTTCAAGGCTGTTTCATGTTTTTACCCTTGGATGGCATGTTTTTATGCTTAAGTCTATTTTTTTATAAATTTACGTCGTACACTCCAACCGGGAGCCCCGTGACTACGCGGTTGGTTCCTACGAGTCACATTGGTCCCGTGCGAGGTGTTCGTGACTCTTACGGGACCGTTTTATGACTATTTTACGTTTTCACCCATCGATGGCATGTTTTTATGCTTAAGTCTAAATTTTTGCAAATTTACGTCGTACACTCCAACCGGGAGCCCTGTGATTACGCGGTTGATTCCTACGACTGTCATTTTATCACGTGCGAGGTGTTCGTGACACTTACGGGACCGTTTTATACTCGTTTTACGTTTTCACCCTTCGATGGCATGTTTTTATGCTTAAGTGTAATTTTTTGCAAATTTAAGTCGTACACTCCAATCGGGATCCCCGTGACTACGCAGTCCGTTCCTACGAGTCACATTGGTCGCGTGCGAGGTGTTCGTGACACTTACGGGACCGTTTTATGGCTGTTTTACGTTTTCACCCGTCGGTGGCATGTTTATATGCTTAAGTCTAAATTTTTGCAAATTTACATTGTACCCTCCAACCGGAAGCGCCGTGACTACGCGGTCGGTTCCTACGAGTCACGTTGGTCCCCTGCGAGGTGTTCGTGACACTTACGAGACCGTTTTATGCTCGTTTTACATTTTCACCCTTCGATGCCATGTTTTTATGCTTAAGTCTATTTTTTTACAAATTTATGTCGTACACTCCAACCAGGAGCTCCGTGATTACGCGGTCTGTTCTTACGAGTCACATTGGTCCCGTGCGAGGTGTTCGTGACACTTACGGGACCGATTTAAGGCTGTTTTATGTTTTCACCCTTCGATGGCATGTTTTTATGCTTAAGTCTATTTTTTTAAAAATTTACATCGTACACTCCAACCGGGAGCCCCGTGATTACGCGGTCGGTTCCTACGAGTCACATTGGTCCCGTGCGAGGTGTTTGTGATACTTACTGGACCGTTTTAAGCCTGTTTTATGTTTTCACCCTTCGATGGCATGTTTTTATGCTTAAGTCTATTTTTTTACAAATTTACGTCGTACACTCCAACCGGGAGCCCCTTGATTACGCGGTCAGTTCCTACGATTCACATTGGTCCCGTACGAGGTGATCGTGACAATTACGGGACCGTTTTAAGGCTGTTTTATGTTTTCACCCTTCGATGGCATGTTTTTATGTTTAAGTCTATTTTTTTACAAATTTACGTCGTACATTCCAACCGGGAGCCCCGTGACTACGCGGTCGGTTCCTACGAGTCACATTGGTCACATGCGAGGTGTTCGTGACACTTACAGGACCGTTTTATGGCAGTTTTATATTTTCACCCATCGATGTCATGTTTTTGTGCTTAAGTCTAAATTTTGGCAAATTTACGTCGTACCCTCCAATCGGGAGCCCCGTTACTACGCGGTCGGTTCCTACGAGTCACATTGGTCCCATGCGAGGTGTTCGTTACTCTTACGGGACCGTTTTATGGTCGTTTTATGTTTTCACCCTTCGATGGCATGTTTTATGCTTAAGTCTATTTTTTTGTAAATTTACGTCATACACTCCAACCGGGAGCTCCATGACTACAGGGTCGATTCCTATGAGTCACATTGGTCCCGTGCGAGGTGTTCGTGACACTTACAGGACCGTTTTACATCTGTTTTACGTTTTCACCCTTCGATGGCATGTATTTATGCTTAAGTCAAAATTTTTGCAAATTTACGTCGTACACTCCAACCGGGAGCCCCGTGACTACGCGATCAGTTCCTACGAGACACATTGGTCCCGTGCGAGGTGTTCGTGGCTCTTACGGGACCTTTTTATGCTCGTTTTACGTTTTCCCCCTTCGATGGCATGTTTTATGCTTAAGTCTATTTTTTTGTAAATTTACGTCATACACTCCAACCGGGAGCTCCATGACTACAGGGTCGATTCCTATGAGTCACATTGGTCCCGTGCGAGGTGTTCGTGACACTTACAGGACCGTTTTACAGCTGTTTTCCGTTTTCACCCTTCGATAGCATGTATTTATGCTTAAGTCAAAATTTTTGCAAATTTACGTCATACGCTCCAACCGGGATCCCCGTGACTACGCGGTCGGTTCCTACGAGTCACATTGGTCCCATGCGAGGTGTTCGTGACACGTACAGGACCGTTTTATGGCAGTTTTATATTTTCACCCATCGATGGCATGTTTTTGTGCTTAAGTCTAAATTTTGGCAAATTTACGTCGTACCCTCCAATCGGGAGCCCCGGGACTACGCGGTCGGTTCCTACGAGTCACATTGGTCCCATGCGAGGTGTTCGTTACTCTTACGGGACCGTTTTATGCTCATTTTACGTTTTCACCCTTCGATGACATGTTGTATGCTTAAGTCTAATTTTTTGCAAATTTACATCATACACTCCAACCAGGAGCTCCGACTACACGGTCGATTCCTATGAGTCACATTGGTCCCGTGCGAGGTGTTCGTGACTCTTACAGGACCGTTTTATGGCTGTTTTCCGTTTTCACCCTTCGATAGCATGTATTTATGCTTAAGTCAAAATTTTTGCAAATTTACGTCGTACACTCCAACCGGGATCCCCTTGACTACGCGATCGATTCCTACGAGACACATTGGTCTCGTGCGAGGTGTTCGTGGCTCTTACGGGACCTTTTTATTCTTGTTTTAGGTTTTCTCCCTTTAATGGCATGTTTTTATGCTTCAGTCTAAATTTTTGCAAATTTACGTCGTACACTCCAACCGGGAGACCCGTGACCACGCGGTCGGTTCCTAAAAGTCACATTGGTCCCGTGCGAGGTGTTCTTGAAATTTTTGGGACTGTTTTATGCTCGTTTTACATTTTCACCATTCGATGGCATGCTTAATGCCTAAGTCTATTTTTTTGCAAATTTACGTCGTACACTCCAACCGGGAGCCCCGTGATTACGTGGTCGGTTCCTATTAGTCACATTGGTCCCGTGCGAGGTGTTCGTGACACTTACGGGACCGTTTCAAGGCTGTTTCATGTTTTTACCCTTGGATGGCATGTTTTTATGCTTAAGTCTATTTTTTTATAAATTTACGTTGTACACTCCAACCGGGAGCCCCGTGACTACGCGGTTGGTTCCTACGAGTCACATTGGTCCCGTGCGAGGTGTTCGTGACTCTTACGGGACCGTTTTATGACTATTTTACGTTTTCACCCATCGATGGCATGTTTTTATGCTTAAGTCTAAATTTTTGCAAATTTACGTCGTACACTCCAACCGGGAGCCCTGTGATTACGCGGTTGATTCCTACGACTGTCATTGGTCACGTGCGAGGTGTTCGTGACACTTACGGGACCGTTTTATACTCGTTTTACGTTTTCACCCTTCGATGGCATGTTTTTATGCTTAAGTGTAATTTTTTGCAAATTTAAGTCGTACACTCCAATCGGGATCCCCGTGACTACGCAGTCCGTTCCTACGAGTCACATTGGTCGCGTGCGAGGTGTTCGTGACACTTACGGGACCGTTTTATGGCTGTTTTACGTTTTCACCCGTCGGTGGCATGTTTATATGCTTAAGTCTAAATTTTTGCAAATTTACATTGTACCCTCCAACCGGAAGCGCCGTGACTACGCGGTCGGTTCCTACGAGTCACGTTGGTCCCCTGCGAGGTGTTCGTGACACTTACGGGACCGTTTTATGCTCGTTTTACATTTTCACCCTTCGATGCCATGTTTTTATGCTTAAGTCTATTTTTTTACAAATTTATGTCGTACACTCCAACCAGGAGTTCCGTGATTACGCGGTCTGTTCTTACGAGTCACATTGGTCCCGTGCGAGTTGTTCGTGACACTTACGGGACCGATTTAAGGCTGTTTTATGTTTTCACCCTTCGATGGCATGTTTTTATGCTTAAGTCTATTTTTTTAAAAATTTACATCGTACACTCCAACCGGGAGCCCCGTGATTACGCGGTCGGTTCCTACGAGTCACATTGGTCCCGTGCGAGGTGTTTGTGATACTTACTGGACCGTTTTAAGCCTGTTTTATGTTTTCACCCTTCGATGGCATGTTTTTATGCTTAAGTCTATTTTTTTACAAATTTACGTCGTACACTCCAACCGGGAGCCCCTTGATTACGCGGTCAGTTCCTACGATTCACATTGGTCCCGTACGAGGTGATCGTGACAATTACGGGACCGTTTTAAGGCTGTTTTATGTTTTCACCCTTCGATGGCATGTTTTTATGCTTAAGTCTATTTTTTTACAAATTTACGTCGTACATTCCAACCGGGAGCCCCGTGACTACGCGGTCGGTTCCTACGAGTCACATTGGTCACATGCGAGGTGTTCGTGACACTTACAGGACCGTTTTATGGCAGTTTTATATTTTCACCCATCGATGTCATGTTTTTGTGCTTAAGTCTAAATTTTGGCAAATTTACGTCGTACCCTCCAATCGGGAGCCCCGTGACTACGCGGTCGGTTCCTACGAGTCACATTGGTCCCATGCGAGGTGTTCGTTACTCTTACGGGACCGTTTTATGGTCGTTTTATGTTTTCACCCTTCGATGGCATGTTTTATGCTTAAGTCTATTTTTTTGTAAATTTACGTCATACACTCCAACCGGGAGCTCCATGACTACAGGGTCGATTCCTATGAGTCACATTGGTCCCGTGCGAGGTGTTCGTGACACTTACAGGACCGTTTTACAGCTGTTTTACGTTTTCACCCTTCGATGGCATGTATTTATGCTTAAGTCAAAATTTTTGCAAATTTACGTCGTACACTCCAACCGGGAGCCCCGTGACTACGCGATCAGTTCCTACGAGACACATTGGTCCCGTGCGAGGTGTTCGTGGCTCTTACGGGACCTTTTTATGCTCGTTTTACGTTTTCCCCCTTCGATGGCATGTTTTATGCTTAAGTCAAATTTTTTACAAATTTACATCATACACTCCAAGCAGGAGCTCCGACTACACGGTCGATTCCTATGAGTCACATTGGTCCCGTGCGAGGTGTTCGTGACTCTTACAAGACCGTTTTATGGCTGTTTTCCGTTTTCACCCTTCGATAGCATGTATTTATGCTTAAGTCAAAATTTTTGCAAATTTACGTCGTACACTCCAACCGGGAGCCCCGTGACTACGCGATCGATTCCTACGAGACACATTGGTCTCGTGCGAGGTGTTCGTGGCTCTTACGGGACCTTTTTATTCTTGTTTTAGGTTTTCTCCCTTTAATGGCATGTTTTTATGCTTCAGTCTAAATTTTTGCAAATTTACGTCGTACACTCCAACCGGGAGACCCGTGACCACGCGGTCGGTTCCTAAAAGTCACATTGGTCCCGTGCGAGGTGTTCTTGAAATTTTTGGGACCGTTTTATGCTCGTTTTACATTTTCACCATTCGAGGGCATGCTTAATGCCTAAGCCTAATTTTTTGCAAATTTACGTCGTACACTCCAACCGGGAGCCCTGTGATTACGTGGTCGGTTCCTATGAGTCACATTGGTCCCGTGCGAGGTGTTCGTGACACTTACGGGACCGTTTCAAGGCTGTTACATGTTTTCACCCTTGGATGGCATGTTTTTATGCTTAAGTCTATTTTTTTATAAATTTACGTCGTACACTCCAACCGGGAGCCCCGTGACTACGCGGTTGGTTCCTACGAGTCACATTGGTCCCGTGCGAGGTGTTCGTGACTCTTACAGGACCGTTTTATGACTATTTTACGTTTTCACCCATCGATGGCATGTTTTTATGCTTAAGTCTAAATTTTTGCAAATTTACGTCGTACACTCCAACCGGGAGCCCCGTGATTACGCGGTTGATTCCTACGACTGTCATTGGTCACGTGCGAGGTGTTCGTGACACTTACGGGACCGTTTTATGCTCGTTTTATGTTTTCACCCTTCGATGGCATGTTTTTATGCTTAAGTGTAATTTTTTGCAAATTTAAGTCGTACACTCCAATCGGGATCCCCGTGACTACGCAGTCCGTTCCTACGAGTCACATTGGTCGCGTGCGAGGTGTTCGTGACACTTACGGGATCGTTTTATGGCTGTTTTACGTTTTCACCCGTCGGTGGCATGTTTATATGCTTAAGTCTAAATTTTTGCAAATTTACATTGTACCCTCCAACCGGAAGCGCCGTGACTACGCGGTCGGTTCCTACGAGTCACGTTGGTCCCCTGCGAGGTGTTCGTGACACTTACGGGACCGTTTTATGCTCGTTTTACATTTTCACCCTTCGATGCCATGTTTTTATGCTTAAGTCTATTTTTTTACAAATTTATGTCGTACACTCCAACCAGGAGCTCCGTGATTACGCGGTCTGTTCTTACGAGTCACATTGGTCCCGTGCGAGGTGTTCGTGACACTTACGGGACCGATTTAAGGCTGTTTTATGTTTTCACCCTTCGATGGCATGTTTTTATGCTTAAGTCTATTTTTTTAAAAATTTACATCGTACACTCCAACCGGGAGCCCCGTGATTACGCGGTCGGTTCCTACGAGTCACATTGGTCCCGTACGAGGTGTTTGTGATACTTACTGGACCGTTTTAAGCCTGTTTTATGTTTTCACCCTTCGATGGCATGTTTTTATGCTTAAGTCTATTTTTTTACAAATTTACGTCGTACACTCCAACCGGGAGCCCCTTGATTACGCGGTCAGTTCCTACGATTCACATTGGTCCCGTACGAGGTGATCGTGACAATTACGGGACCGTTTTAAGGCTGTTTTATGTTTTCACCCTTCGATGGCATGTTTTTATGCTTAAGTCTATTTTTTTACAAATTTACGTCGTACACTCCAACCGGGAGCCCCGTGACTACGCGGTCGGTTCCTACGAGTCACATTGGTCACATGCGAGGTGTTCGTGACACTTACAGGACCGTTTTATGGCAGTTTTATATTTTCACCCATCGATGTCATGTTTTTGTGCTTAAGTCTAAATTTTGGCAAATTTACGTCGTACCCTCCAATCGGGAGCCCCGTGACTACGCGGTCGGTTCCTACGAGTCACATTGGTCCCATACGAGGTGTTCGTTACTCTTACGGGACCTTTTTATGCTCGTTTTATGTTTTCACCCTTCGATGGCATGTTTTATGCTTAAGTCTATTTTTTTGTAAATTTACGTCATACACTCCAACCGGGAGCTCCATGACTACAGGGTCGATTCCTATGAGTCACATTGGTCCCGTGCGAGGTGTTCGTGACACTTACAGGACCGTTTTACAGCTGTTTTACGTTTTCACCCTTCGATGGCATGTATTTATGCTTAAGTCAAAATTTTTGCAAATTTACGTCGTACACTCCAACCGGGAGCCCCGTGACTACGCGATCCGTTCCTACGAGACAGATTGGTCCCGTGCGAGGTGTTCGTGGCTCTTACGGGACTTTTTTATGCTCGTTTTATGTTTTCACCCTTCGATGGCATGTTTCTATGTTTAAGTCTAAATTTTTGCAAATTTACGTCATACACTCAAACCGGGAGACCCGTGACTACGCGGTCGGTTCCTAAAAGTCACATTGGTCCCGTGCGAGGTGTTCTTGACATTCTCGGGACCGTTTTATGCTCGGTTTATATTTTCACCATTCGATGGCATGTTTAATGCCTAAGTCTATTTTTTTGCAAATTTACGTCGTACACTCCAACCGGGAGCCCCGTGATTACGCGGTCGGTTCCTACGAGTCACATTGGTCCCGTGCGAGGTGTTCGTGACACTTACGGGACAGTTTAAGCATGTTTCATGTTTTCACCCTTGGAGGGCATGTTTTATGCTTAAGTCTATTTTTTTATAAATTTATGTCGTACTCTCCAACCGGGAGCCCCGTGACTACGCGGTCGGTTCCTACGAGTCACATTGGTCCCGTGCGAGGTGTTCGTGACTCTTACGGGACCGTTTTATGGTTGTTTTACGTTTTCACCCATCGATGGCTTGTTTTTATTCTTAAGTCTAAATTTTTGCAAATTTACGTCGTACACTCTAACCGGGAGCCCCATGATTATGCGGTTGGTTCCTACGACGCACATTGGTCACGTGTGAGGTGTTCATGACACTTACGGGACCGTTGTATGCTCGTTTTACGTTTTCACCCTTCGATGGCATTTTTTTATGCTTAAGTGTAATTTTTTGCAAATTTAAGTCGTACACTCCGATCGGGATCCCCGTGACTACGCAGTCGGTTCCTACGAGTCACATTGGTCCCGTGCGAGGTGTTCGTGACACTTACGGGACCATTTTATGGATGTTTAACATTTTCACCCGTCAATGGCATGTTTATATGCTTAAGTCTAATTTTTTGCAAATTTACATTGTACCCTCCAACCGGAAGCCCCGTGAATACGCGGTCGGTTCCCACAAATCACATTGGTCCCGTGCGAGGTGTTCGTGACACTTACGGGACCGTTTTATGCTCGTTTTACATTTTCACCCTTCGATGGAATGTTTTTATGATTAAGTCTATTTTTTTACCAATTTACGTCGTACACTCCAACTGGTAGCCCCGTGATTACGCGGTCGGTTCCTAGGAGTCACATTGGTCCCGTGCGAGGTGTTCGTGACACTTACGGGACCGTTTTAAGGCTGTTTTATGTTTTCACCCTTCGATGGCATGTTTTTTGCTTAAGTCTATTTTTTTACAAATTTACGTCGAACACTCCAATCGGGAGCCCCTTGATTACGCGGTCGGTTCCTACGAGTCACATTGGTCCCGTACGAGGTGTTCGTGACTCTTACGGGACCGTTTAAAGGCTGTTTTATGTTTTCACCCTTCGATGGCATGTTTTTATGCTTAAGTCTATTTTTTTAGAAATTTACGTCGTACACTCCAACCGGGAGCCCCGTGACTACGCGGTCGGTTCCTATGAGTCAGATTGGTCACGTGTGAGGTGTTCGTGTCTCTTACGGGACCGTTTTATGGTTGATTTACATTTTCACCCATCGATGGCATATTTTCATGCTTAAGTCTAAGGTTTTGAAAATTTACGTCGTACACTCCAACCGAGATCCCCGTGACTACGCGATCGGTTCCTACGAGTCACATTGGTCCGTGCAAGGTGTTCGTGACTCTTATGGGACCGTTTTATGCTCATTTTATGTTTTCACCCTTCGATGGAATGTTTTAATACTTAAGTCTAAATTTTTACAAATTTACGTCGTACACTCCAACCGGGAGACCCGTGACTATGCGGTCGGTTCCTACGAGTCACATTGGTCCCGTATGAGGTGTTCGTGACACTTTCGGGATAGTGTTATGCTCGTTTTACATTTTCACCCTTCGATGGCATGTTTTATGCTTCAGTCTAATTTTTTTTAAATTTACGTCGTACACTCCAACCGGGAGCTCCGTGACTACGCAGTCGATTCCTACGAGTCACATTGGTCCCGTGCGAGGGGCTCGTGACTCTTACCGGACCGTTTTATGGTTGTTTCACGTTTTCACACTTCGATGGCATGTTTTTATGCTTAAGTGTAATTTTTTACAAATTTACGTCGTACACTCCGACCGGGATCCTACGAGTCACATTGGTCCCGTGCGAAGTGTTCGTGACTCATACGAGACCGTTTTGTGGCTGTTTTACGTTTTCAGCCATCGATGGCATGTTTTTATGCTTAAGTCTAAATTTTAGCAAATTTATGTCGTACCCTCCAATCGGGAGCCCCGTGACTACGCGGTCGGTTCCTACGAGTCACATTGGGCCCATGCGAGGTGTTCGTTACTCTTACGGGACCGTTTTATGCTCGTTTTACATTTTCACCCTTCGATGGCATGTTTTATGCTTAAGTCTAATTTTTTGCAAATTTACGTCATACACTCCAACCAGGAGCTCCGTGACTACATGATCGATTTCTATGAGTCACATTGGTCCCGTGCGAGGTGTTCATGACTCTTACTGGAGCGTTTTATGGCTGTTTTACGTTTTCACCCTTCGATGGCATGTATTTATGCTTAAGTCAAAATTTTTGCAAATTTACGTCGTACACTCCAACCGGGAGCCCCGTGACTACGCGATCGGTTCCTACGAGACACATTGGTCCGGTGCGAGGTGTTCGTGGCATTTAGGGGACCTTTTTATGCTCGTTTTATGTTTTCACCCTTCGATGGCATGTTTTTATGCTTAAGTCTAAATTTTTGCAAATTTACATCGTACACTCCAACCGGGAGCCCCGTGATTACGCGGTTGTTTCCAATGAGTCACATTGGTCCCGTGCGAGGTGTTCGTTACTCTTACGGGACCTTTTTATGCTCATTTTACGTTTTCAACCTTCGATGGCATGTTTTATGCTTAAGTCTAATTTTTTGCAAATTTACGTCATACACTCCAACCAGGAGCTCCGTGACTACGCGATCGATTCCTACGAGTCACATTGGTCCCGTGCGAGGTGCTCGTGACTCTTACCGGGCCGTTTTATGGTTGTTTCACGTTTTCACACTTCGATGGCATGTTTTTTTGCTTTAGTGTAATTTTTTACAAATTTAAGTCGTACACTCCAACCGGGATCCCCGTGACTATGCGGTCGGTTCCTACGAGTCACATTGGTCCCGTGCGAGATGTTCGTGACTCATACGGGACCGTTGTATGGCAGTTTTACGTTTTCACCCATCGATGGCATGTTTTTATGCTTAGGTCTAAATTTTTGAAAATTTACGTCGTACACTCCAACCGAGATCCCCGTGACTACGCGATCGGTTCCTACGAGTCACATTGGTCCCGTGCGAGGTGTTCGTGACTCTTATGGGACCGTTTTATGCTCGTTTAATGTTTTCACCCTTCGATGGAATGTTTTAATACTTAAGTCTAAATTTTTACAAATTTACGTCGTACACTCCAACCGGGAGACCCGTGACTATGCGTTCGGTCCCTACGAGTCACATTGGTCCCGTATGAGGTGTTCGTGACACTTTCGGGATAGTGTTATGCTCATTTTACGTTTTCACCCTTCGATGGCATGTTTTATGCTTAAGTCTATTTTTTTGTAAATTTACGTCGTACACTCCAACCGGGAGCTCCGTGACTACGCGGTCGATTCCTACGAGTCACATTGGTCCCGTGCGAGGGGCTCGTGACTCTTACCGGACCGTTTTATGGCTGTTTCACGTTTTCACACTTCGATGGCATGTTTTTATGCTTAAGTGTAATTTTTTACAAATTTATGTCGTACACTCCAACCGGGATCCCCATGACTACGCGGTCGGTTCCTACGAGTCACATTGGTCCCGTGCGAGGTGTTCATGACTCATCCGAGACCGTTTTGTGGCTGTTTTACATTTTCAGCCATCGATGGCATGTTTTTATGCTTAACTCTAAATTTTAGCAAATTTACGTCGTATCCTCCAATCGGGAGCCCCGTGACTACGCGGTCAGTTCCTACGAGTCACATTGGTCCCATGCGAGGTGTTTGTTACTCTTACGGGACCGTTTTATGCTCGTTTTACATTTTCACCCTTCGATGGCATGTTTTATGCTTAAGTCTAATTTTTTGCAAATTTACGCCATACACTCCAACCAGGAGCTCCGTGACTACATGATCGATTTCTATGAGTCACATTGGTCCCGTGCTAGGTGTTCATGACTCTTACTGGACCGTTTTATGGCTGTTTTACGTTTTCACCATTCGATGGCATGTATTTATGCTTAAGTCAAAAGTTTTGCAAATTTACGCCGTACACTCCAACCGGGAGCCCCGTGACTACGCGATCGGTTCCTACGAGACACATTGGTCCGGTGCGAGGTGTTCGTGGCTCTTAGGGGACCTTTTTATGCTCGTTTTATGTTTTCACCCTTCGATGGCATGTTTTTATGCTTAAGTCTAAATTTTTGCAAATTTACGTCGTACGCTCCAACCGGGAGCCCCGTGATTACGCGGTTGGTTCCTATGAGTCACATTGGTCCCGTGCGAGGTGTTCGTGACACTTACGGGACCGTTTCATGGCTGTTTTATGTTTTCACCCTTCGATGGCATGTTTTTATGCTTAAGTGTAATTTTTTACAAATTTACGTCGTACACTCCAACCGGGAGACCCGTGACTACGTGGTGGGTTTCTACGAGTCACATTAGACCCGTGCGAAGTGTTCGTGACACCTTCGGGACCGTTTTATGCTCATTTTACGTTTTCACCATTCGATGGCATATTTTATGTTAAGTCTAATTTATTGCAAATTTACGTCGTACACTCCAACCGGGAGCCCCGTGACTACGCGGTCTTTTCCTACGAGACATATTGGTCCCGTGCGAGGTGTGCGTGACTCTAACGGGACCGTTTTGTGCTTGTTTTACATATTCAGACTTCGATCGCATGTTTATATTCTTAAGTCTATTTTTTTGCAAATTTACGTCGTACACTCCAACCGGGATCCCTGTGACTACGCGGTCGGTTCCTACGAGTCACATTGGTCCCATGCGAGGTCTTCGTGACACTTACGTGACCGTTTTATGGCAGTTTTATATTTTCACCCATCGATGGCATGTTTTTGTGCTTAAGTCTAAATTTTGGCAAATTTACGTCGTACCCTCCATTCGGGAGCCCCGTGACTACGCGGTCGGTTCCTACGAGTCACATTGGTCCCATGCGAGGTGTTCGTTACTCTTATGGGACCGTTTTATGCTCGTTTTAGGTTTTCACCCTTCGATGGCATGTTTTATGCTTAAGTCTAATTTTTTGCAAATTTACGTCATACACTCCAACCAGGAGCTCCGTGACTACGCGATCGATTCCTACGAGTCACATTGGTCCCGTGCGAGGGGCTTGTGACTCTTACCGGACCGTTTTATGGTTGTTTCACGTTTTCACACTTCGATGGCATGTTTTTTTGCTTTAGTGTAATTTTTTACAAATTTAAGTCGTACACTCCAACCGGGATCCCCGTGACTACGCGGTCGGTTCCTACGAGTCACATTGGTCCCGTGCGAGATGTTCGCGACTCATACGGGACCGTTTTATGGTTGTTTTACATTTTCACCCATCGATGGCATGTTTTTAAGCTTAAGTCTAAATTTTTGCAAATTTACGTCGTACACTCCAACCGGGAGCCCCGTGATTATGCGGTTGGTTCCTAGACTCACATTGGTCCCGTGCGAGGTGTTCGTGACACTTACGGGACCGTTTTATGATTGTTTTACGTTTTCACCCTTCGATGGCATGTTTTTATGCTTAAGTCTAAATTTTTGCAAATTTACGTCGTACACTCCAACCGGGAGCCCCGTGATTACGCGGTCGGTTCCTACGAGTCACATTGGTCCCGTGCGAGGTGTTCGTTACACTTACGGAACCGTTTTATGGTTATTTTATGTTTTCACCCGTCGATGGCATGTTTATATGCTTCAATCTAAATTTTTGCAAATTTACATTGTACCCTCCAACCAGAAGCCCCGTGACTACGCGGTTGGTTCCTACGAGTCACGTTGGTCCCGTGCGAGGTGTTCGTGATACTTACGGGACCGTTTTATGCTCGTTTTACATTTTCACCCTTCGATGGCATGTTTTTATGCTTAAGTCTATTTTTTTTACAAATTTAGGTCGTACACTCCAATCAGGAGCTCCGTGATTACGCGGTCGGTTCCTAAGAGTCACATTGGTCCCGTGCGAGGTGTTCATGACACTTACCGGACCGATTTAAGGCTGTTTTAAGTTTTCACCCTTCGATGACATGTTTTTATGCTTAAGTCTATTTTTTTACAAATTTACGTCGTACACTCCAACCGGGAGCCCCCTGATTAAGCGGTCGGTTCCTACGAGTCACATTGGTGCCGTGCGAGGTGTTCTTGACACTTACAGGACCGTTTTAAGGCTGTTTTATGTTTTAACCCTTTGATGGCATGTTTTTATGCTTAAGTCTATTTTTTTACAAATTCACGTCGTACACTCCAACTGGGAGCCCCGTGATTACGCGATCGGTTCCTACGAGACACATTGGTCCGGTGCGAGGTGTTCGTGGCTCTTAGGGGACCTTTTTATGCTCGTTTTATGTTTTCACCCTTCGATGGCATGTTTTTATGCTTAAGTCCCAATTTTTGAAAATTTACGTCGTACATTCCAACCGGGAGCCCCGTGATTACGCGGTTGGTCCCTACGACTCACATTGGTCACGTGCGAGGTTTTTGTGACACTTACGGGACTGTTTTATGCTCGTTTTATATTTTCACGCTTCGATGGCATGTTTTTATGCTGAAGTGTAATTTTTTGCAAATTTAAGTCGTAGACTCCAACCGGGATCCCCGTGACTACGCAGTCGGTTCCTACGAGTCACAATGGTCCCGTGCTAGGTGTTCGTGACACTTACGGGACCGTTTTATGGCTGTTTTACGTTTTCACCCGTCGATGGCATGTTTATATGCTTAAGTCTAATTTTTTGCAAATTTACATTGTACCCTCCAACCGGAAGCCCCGTGACTACGCGGTCGGTTCCTACGAGTCACATTGGTCCCGTACGAGGTGTTCGTGACACTTACGGGTCCGTTTTATGCTCATTTTACATTTTCACCCTTCGATGGCATGTTTTTATGCTTAAGTCTCTTTTTTTTACGAATTTAGGTCGTGCACTCCAATCAGGAGCTCCGTGATTACGCGGTCGGTTCCTAAGAGTCACATTGGTCCCGTGCGTGGTGTTCATGACACTTATGGGACCGATTTAAGGTTGTTTTAAGTTTTCACCCTTCGATGGCATGTTTTTATGCTTAAGTCTATTTTTTTACAAATTTACGTCGTACACTCCAACCGGGAGCCCCTTGATTACGCGGTCGGTTCCTACGAGTCACATTGGTCCCGTGCGAGGTGTTCGTGACACTTACAGGACCGTTTTAAGGCTGTTTTATGTTTTCACCTTTTGATGGCATGTTTTTATGCTTAAGTCTATTTTTTTACAAATTTACGTCATACACTCCAACCGGGAGCCCCGTGATTACGCGATCGGTTCCTACGAGACACATTGGTCCGGTGTGAGGTGTTCGTGGCTCTTAGGGGACCTTGTTATGCTCGTTTTATGTTTTCATCCTTCGATGGCATGTTTTTATGCTTAAGTCTAAATTTTTGTAAATTTACGTCGTACACTCCAACCGGGAGCCCCGTGATTACGCGGTTGCTTTCTTACAGGACCGTTTTATGGTTTTTTTACGTTTTCACCCGTCGATGGCATGTTTATATGCCTAAGTCTAATTTTTTGTAAATTTATATTGTACCCTCCAACCGGAAGCCCCGTGACTACGCGGTCGGTTCCTACGAGTCACGTTGGTCATGTGCGAGGTGTTCGTGACACTTACGGGTCCGTTTTATGCTCGTTCTACATTTTCACCCTTCGATGGCATGTTTTTATGCTTAAGTCTATTTTTTTACAAATTTATGTCGTACACTCCAACCAGGAGCTCCGTGATTACGCGGTCGGTTCCTACGAGTCACATTGGTCCCGTGCGAGGTGTTCGTGACACTTACGGGACCGATTTAAGGCTGTTTTATGTTTTCACACTTTGATGGCATGTTTTTATGCTTAAGACTATTTTTTTTAAAATTTACGTCGTACACTCAAATCGGGAGCCTCATGATTACGTGGTCGGTTCCTACAAGTCACTATGGTCCCGTGCGAGGTGTTCGTGACACTTACGGGACCGTTTTATGGCTGTTTTATGTTTTCACCCTTCGATGGCATGTTTTTATGCTTAAGGCTATTTTTTTACAAATTTACGTCGTACACTCCAACCGGGAGCCCCTTGATTACGCGGTCGGTTCCTACGAGTCACATTGGTCCCGTACGAGGTCTTCGTGACACTTACGAAACCGTTTTAAGGCTGTTTTATGTTTTCACCCTTCGATGGCATGTTTTTATGCTTAAGTCTATTTTTTTACAAATTTACGTCGTACACTCCAACCGGGAGCCCCGTGACTATGCGGTCGGTTCCTACGAGTCACATTGGGCACGTGTGAGGTGTTCGTGTCTCTTACGGGACCGTTTTATGGTTGTTTTACGCTTTCACCCATCGATGGCATATTTTCATGCTTAAGTCTAAATTTTTAAAAATTTACGTCGTACACTCCAATCGAGATCCCCCTGACTACGCGGTCGGTTCCTACGGGTCACATTGGTCCCGTACGAGGTGTTCGTGACTCTTACGGGACCGTTTTATGCTCATTTTATGTTTTCACCCTTCGATGGGACGTTTTAATACTTAAGTCTAAATTTTTACAAATTTACATCGTACACTCCAACCGGGAGACCCGTGACCATGAGATCGGTTCCTACGAGTCACATTGGTCCCGTATGAGGTGTTCGTGACACTTTCGGGACAGTGTTATGCTCATTTTACGTTTTCACCCTTCGATGGCATGTTTTATGCTTAAGTCTAATTTTTTGTAAATTTACGTCGTACACTCAACCCAGGAGCTTCGTGACTACGCGATCGATTCCTACGAGTCACATTGGTCCCGTACGAGGGGCTCGTGACTCTTACTGGACCGTTTTATGGCTGTTTCACGTTTTCACACTTCGATGGAATGTTTTTTTGCTTAGGTGTAATTTTTTACAAATTTAAGTCGTACACTCCAACCGGGATCCCCGTGACTACGCGGTCGGTTCCTATGAGTCACATTGGTCCCGTGCGAGGTGTTCGTGACTCATACGGGACCGTTTTATGGCTGTTTTACATTTTCACCAATCGATGGCATGTTTTTATGCTTAAGTATAAATTTTTGCAAATTTACGTCGTACACTCCAACCGGGAGCCCCGTGATTATGCGGTTGGTTCCTACGACTCACATTGGTCATGTGCGAGGTGTTCATGACACTTACGGGACCGTCTTATGCTTGTTTTACGTTTTCACCCTTCGATGGCATGTTTTTATACTTAAGTGTAATTTTTTGCAAATTTAAGTCGTACACTCCAACCAGGATCCCCGTGACTACGCGGTCGATTCCTACGAGTCACATTGGTCCCGTGCGAGGTGTTCGTGACACTAACGGGACCGTTTTATGCTCGTTTTACATTTTCACCCTTCGATGGCATGTTTTTATGCTTAAGTCTATTTTTTTACAAATTTACGTCGTACACTCCAACCGGGAGCCCCGTGATTACGCGGTCGGTTCCTACGAGTCACATTGGTCCCGTGCGAGGTTTTCGTGACACTTACATGACCGTTTTGAGGTTGTTTTATGTTTTCACCCTTTGATGGTATGTTTTTATGCTTAAGTCTATTTTTTTACAAATTTGCGTCGTACACTCCAACCGGGAGCCCCGTGATTACGCGATCGGTTCCTACGAGACACATTGGTCCGGTGCGAGGTGTTCGTGGCTCTTAGGGGACCTTTTTATGCTCGTTTTATGTTTTCACCCTTCGATGGCATGTTTTTATGCTTAAGTCTAAATTTTTGCAAATTTACGTCGTACACTCCAACCGGGAGCCCCGTGATTATGCGGTTGGTTCCTATGACTCACATTGGTCACGTGCGAGGTGTTCGTGACAGTTACGGGACCGTTTTATGCTCGTTTTACATTTTCACCCTTCGATGGCATGTTTTTATGCTTAAGTCTATTTTTTTACAAATTTAGGTCGTGCACTCCAATCAGGAGCTCCGTGATTACGCGATCGGTTCCTAAGAGTCACATTGGTCCCGTGCGAGGTGTTCATGACACTTACGGGACTGATTTAAGGTTGTTTTAAGTTTTCACCCTTCGATGGCATGTTTTTATGCTTAAGTCTATTTTTTTACAAATTTACGTCGTACACTCCAACCGGGAGCCCCTTGATTACGCGGTCGGTTCCTACCAGTCACATTGTTCCCATGCGAGGTTTTCGTGACACTTACAGGACTGTTTTAAGGCTGTTTTATGTTTTCACCTTTTGATGGCATGTTTTAATGCTTAAGTCTATTTTTTTATAAATTTACGTCATACACTCCAACTGGGAGCCCCGTGATTACGCGATCGGTTCCTACGAGACACATTGCTCCGGTGCGAGGTGTTCGTGGCTCTTAGGGGACCTTTTTATGCTCGTTTTATGTTTTCACCCTTCGATGGCATGTTTTTATGCTTAAGTCTAAATTTTTGCAAATTTACGTCGTACACTCCAACCGGGAGCCCCGTGATTACGCGGTTGCTTTCTACGACTCACATTGGTCACGTGCGAGGTGTTCGTGACACTTACGGGACCGTTTTATGCTCGTTTTATGTTTTCACCCTTCGATGGCATGTTTTTATGCTTAAGTGTAATTTTTTGTAAATTTAAGTCGTACACTCCAACCGGGATCCCCGTGACTACGCAGTCAGTTCCTACGAGTCACATTGGTCCCGTGCGAGGTGTTCGTGACACTTACGGGACCGTTTTATGGTTGTTTTACGTTTTCACCCGTCGATGGCATGTTTATATGCCTAAGTCTAAATATTTGCAAATTTATATTGTACCCTCCAACCGGAAGCCCCGTGACTACGCGGTCGGTTCCTACGAGTCACGTTGGTCCTGTGCGAGGTGTTCGTGACACTTACGGGTCCGTTTTATGCTCGTTTTACATTTTCACCCTTCGATGGCATGTTTATATGCTTAAGTCTATTTTTTTACAAATTTATGTCGTTCACTCCAACCAGCTGCTCCGTGATTACGCGGTCGGATCCTACGAGTCACATTGGTCCCGTGCGAGGTCTTCGTGACACTTACGGGACCGATTTAAGGCTGTTTTATGTTTTCACCCTTTGATGGCATGTTTTTATGCTAAGTTTATTTTTTTTTAAATTTATGTCGTACACTCAAATCGGGAGCCTCGTGATTACGCGGTCGGTTCCTACAAGTCACATTGGTCTCGTGCGAGGTGTTCGTGACACTTACGGGACCGTTTTAAGGCTGTTTTATGTTTTCACCCTTCGATTGCATGTTTTTATGCTTAAGTCTATTTTTTTACAAATTTACGTCGTACACTCCAACCGGGAGCCCCTTGATTACGCGGTCGGTTCCTACGAGTCACATTGGTCCCGTATGAGATGTTCGTGACACTTACGGGACCGTTTTAAGGCTGTTTTATGTTTTCACCCTTCGATGGCATGTTTTTATGCTTAAGTCTATTTTTTTAGAAATTTACGTCGTACACTCCAACCGGGAGCCCCGTGACTATACGGTCGGTTCCTACGAGTCACATTGGGCACGTGTGAGGTGTTCGTGTCTCTTACGGGACCGTTTTATGGTTGTTTTACGTTTTCATCCATCGATGGCATATTTTCATGCTTAAGTCTAAATTTTTGAAAATTTACGTCGTACACTCTAACCGAGATCCCCGTGACTACGCGGTCGGTTCCTACGGGTCACATTGGTCCCGTACGAGGTGTTCGTGACTCTTACGGGACCGTTTTATGCTCATTTTATGTTTTCACCCTTCGATGGCATGTTTTAATACTTAAGTCTAAATTTTTACAAATTTACATCGTACACTCCAACCGGGAGACCCGTGACCATGCGGTCGGTTCCTACGAGACACATTGGTCCCGTATGAGGTGTTCGTGACACTTTCGGGACAGTGTTATGCTCGTTTAACGTTTTCACCCTTCGATGGCATGTTTTATGCTTAAGTCTAATTTTTTGTAAATTTACGTCGTACACTCCAACCGGGAGCTTCGTGACTACGCGATCGATTCCTACGAGTCACATTGGTTCCGTGCGAGGGGCTCGTGACTCTTACCGGACCGTTTTATGGTTATTTCACGTTTTCACACTTCGATGGAATGTTTTTTTGCTTAGGTGTAAATTTTTACAAATTTAAGTCGTACACTCCAACCGGGATCCCTGTGACTACGCGGTCGGTTCCTACGAGTCACATTGGTCCCGTGCGAGGTGTTCGTGACTCATACAGGACCGTTTTATGGTTGTTTTACATTTTCACCAATCGATGGCCTGTTTTTATGCTTAAGTATAATTTTTTGCAAATTTATGTCGTACACTCCAACCGGGAGCCCCGTGATTATGCGGTTGGTTCCTACGACTCACATTGGTCCCGTGCGAGGTGTTCGTGACACTTACGGGACCGTCTTATGCTTGTTTTACGTTTTCACCCTTCGATGGCATGTTTTTATACTTAAGTGAAATTTTTTGCAAATTTAAGTCGTACACTCCAACCAGGATCCCCGTGACTACGCGGTCGGTTCCTACGAGTCACATTGGTCCCGTACGAGGTGTTCGTGACACTAACGGGAACGTTTTATGCTCGTTTTACATTTTCACCCTTCGATGGCATGTTTTTATGCTTAAGTCTATTTTTTTACAAATTTACGTCGTACACTCCAACCGGGAGCCCCGTGATTACGCGGTCGGTTCCTACGAGTCACATTGGTCCCGTGCGAGGCGTTCGTGACACTTACAGGACCGTTTTAAGGTTGTTTTATGTTTTCACCCTTTGATGGTATGTTTTTATGCTTAAGTCTATTTTTTTTCAAATTTGCGTCGTACACTCCAACCGGGAGCCCCATGATTACACGATCGGTTCCTACGAGACACATTGGTCCGGTGCGAGGTGTTCGTGGCTCTTAGGTGACCTTTTTATGCTCGTTTTATGTTTTCACCCTTCGATGGCATGTTTTTATGCTTAAGTCTAAATTTTTGCAAATTTACGTCGTACACTCCAACCGGGAGCCCCGTGATTATGCGGTTGGTTCCTACGACTCACATTGGTCACGTGCGAGGTGTTCGTGACAGTTACGGGACCGTTTTATGCTCGTTTTACATTTTCACCCTTCGATGGCATGTTTTTATGCTTAAGTCTATTTTTTTTACAAATTTAGGTCGTGCACTCCAATCAGGAGCTCCGTGATTACGCGATCGGTTCCTAAGAGTCACATTGGTCCCGTGCGAGGTGTTCATGACACTTACGGGACTGATTTACGGTTGTTTTAAGTTTTCACCCTTCGATGGCATATTTTTATACTA
Organism: Sambucus nigra; assembly: GCA_949130495.1. Classification (NCBI taxonomy): domain Eukaryota; kingdom Viridiplantae; phylum Streptophyta; class Magnoliopsida; order Dipsacales; family Adoxaceae; genus Sambucus; species Sambucus nigra. The sequence continues at coordinate 88,398,550 of OX422215.1, read as the reverse complement.
AAGTCTATTTTTTTACAAATTTACGTCGTACACTCCAACCGGGAGCCCCGTGATTACGCGGTCGGTTCCTACGAGTCACATTGTTCCCATGCGAGGTTTTCGTGACACTTACAGGACCGTTTTAAGGCTGTTTTATGTTTTCACCTTTTGATGGCATGTTTTTATGCTTAAGTCTATTTTTTATAAATTTACGTCATACACTCCAACTGGGAGCCCCGTGATTACGCGATCGGTTCCTACGAGACACATTGCTCCGGTGCGAGGTGTTCGTGGCTCTTAGGGGACCTTTTTATGCTCGTTTTTTGTTTTCACCCTTCGATGGCATGTTTTTATGCTTAAGTCTAAATTTTTGCAAATTTACGTCGTACACTCCAACCGGGAGCCCCGTGATTTCGCCGTTGCTTTTTACGACTCACATTGGTCACGTGCGAGGTGTTCGTGACACTTACGGGACCGTTTTATGCTCGTTTTATGTTTTCACCCTTCGATGGCATGTTTTTATGCTTAAGTGTAATTTTTTGTAAATTTAAGTCGTACACTCCAACCGGGATCCCCGTGACTACACAGTCGGTTCCTACGAGTCACATTGGTCCCGTGCGAGGTGTTCGTGACACTTACGGGACCGTTTTATGGTTGTTTTATGTTTTCACCCGTCGATGGCATGTTTATATGCCTAAGTCTAAATTTTTTCAAATTTATATTGTACCCTCCAACCGGAAGCCCCGTGACTACGCGGTCGGTTCCTACGAGTCACGTTGGTCCCGTGCGAGGTGTTCGTGACACTTACGGGTCCGTTTTATGCTCGTTTTACATTTTCACCCTTCGATGGCATGTTTATATGCTTAAGTCTATTTTTTTACAAATTTATGTCGTTCACTCCAACCAGCAACTCCGTGATTACGCGGTCGGTTCCTACGAGTCACATTGGTCCCGTGCGAGGTCTTCGTGACACTTACGGGACCGTTTTAAGGCTGTTTTATGTTTTCACCCTTCGATGGCATGTTTTTATGCTTAAGGCTATTTTTTTACAAATTTACGTCGTACACTACAACCGGGAGCCCCTTGATTATGCGGTCGGTTCCTACGAGTCACATTGGTCTCGTACGAGGTGTTCGTGACACTTACGAAACCGTTTTAAGGTTGTTCTATGTTTTCACCCTTCCATGGCATGTTTTTATGCTTAAGTCTATTTTTTTACAAATTTACGTCGTACACTCCAACCGGGAGCCCCGTGACTATGCGGTCGGTTCCTACGAGTCACATTGGGCACGTGTGAGGTGTTCGTGTCTCTTACGGGACCATTTTATGGTTGTTTAATGTTTTCACCCATCGATGGCATATTTTCATGCTTAAGTCTAAATTTTTGAAAATTTACGTCGTACACTCTAACCGAGATCCCCGTGACTACGCGGTCGGTTCCTACGGGTCACATTGGCCCCGTACGAGGTGTTCGTGACTCTTACGGGACCGTTTTATGCTCATTTTATGTTTTCACCCTTCGATGGCATGTTTTAATACTTAAGTCTAAATTTTTACAAATTTACATCGTACACTCCAACCGGGAGACCCGTGACCATGCGGTCGGTTCCTACGAGTCACATTGTTCCCGTATGAGGTGTTCGTGACACTTTCGGGACAGTGTTATGCTGGTTTAACGTTTTCACCCTTCGATGGCATGTTTTATGCTTAAGTCTAATTTTTTGTAAATTTACGTCGTACACTCCAACCGGGAGCTTCGTGACTACGCGATCGATTCCTACGAGTCACATTGGTCCCGTGCGAGGGGCTCGTGACTCTTACCGGACCGTTTTATGGTTGTTTCACGTTTTCACACTTCGATGGAATGTTTTTTTGCTTAGGTGTAATTTTTTACAAATTTAAGTCGTACACTCCAACCGGGATCCCCGTGACTACGCGGTCGGTTCCTACGAGACACATTGCTCCGGTGCGAGGTGTTCGTGGCTCTTAGGGGACCTTTTTATGCTCGTTTTATGTTTTCACCCTTCGATGGCATGTTTTTATGCTTAAGTATAAATTTTTGCAAATTTACGTCGTACACTCCAACCGGGAGCCCCGTGATTATGCGGTTGGTTCCTACGACTCACATTGGTCCCGTGCGAGGTGTTCGTGACACTTACAGGACCGTCTTATGCTTGTTTTACGTTTTCACCCTTCGATGGCATGTTTTTATACTTAAGTGTAATTTTTTGCAAATTTAAGTCGTACACTCCAACCAGGATCCCCGTGACTACGCGGTCGGTTCCTACGAGTCACATTGGTCCCGTGCGAGGTGTTCGTGACACTAACGGGACCGTTTTATGCTCGTTTTACATTTTCACCCTTCGATGTCATGTTTTTATGCTTAAGTCTATTTGTTTACAAATTTACGTCGTACACTCCAACCGGGAGCCCCGTGATTACGCGGTCGGTTCCTACGAGTCACATTGGTCCCGGGCGAGGTGTTCGTGACACTTACAGGACCGTTTTAAGGTTGTTTTATGTTTTCACCCTTTGATGGTATGTTTTTATGCTTAAGTCTATTTTTTTACAAATTTGCGTCGTACACTCCAACCGGGAGCCCCATGATTACGCGATCGGTTCCTACGAGACACATTGGTCCGGTGCGAGGTGTTCGTGGCTCTTAGGGGACCTTTTTATGCTCGTTTTATGTTTTCACCCTTCGATGGCATGTTTTTATGCTTAAGTCTAAATTTTTGCAAATTTACGTCGTACACTCCAACCGGGAGCCCCGTGATTATGCGGTTGGTTCCTACGACTCACATTGGTCACGTGCGAGGTATTCGTGACAGTTACGGGACCGTTTTATGCTCGTTTTACATTTTCACCCTTCGATGGCATGTTTTTATGCTTAAGTCTATTTTTTTTACAAATTTAGGTCGTGCACTCCAATCAGGAGCTCCGTGATTACGCGATCGGTTCCTAAGAGTCACATTGGTCCCGTGCAAGGTGTTCATGACACTTACGGGACTGATTTAAGGTTGTTTTAAGTTTTCACCCTTCGATGGCATGTTTTTATGCTTAAGTCTATTTTTTTACAAATTTACGTCGTACACTCCAACCGGGAGCCCCGTGATTACGCGGTCGGTTCCTACGAGTCACATTGTTCCCGTGCGAGGCTTTCATGACACTTACAGGACCGTTTTAAGGCTGTTTTATGTTTTCACCTTTTGATGGCATGTTTTTATGCTTAAGTCTATTTTTTTATAAATTTACGTCATACACTCCAACCGGGAGCCCCGTGATTACACGATCGGTTCCTACGAGACACATTGCTCCGGTGCGAGGTGTTCGTGGCTCTTAGGGGACCTTTTTATGCTCGTTTTATGTTTTCACCCTTCGATGGCATGTTTTTATGCTTAAGTCTAAATTTTTGCAAATTTACGTCGTACACTCCAACCGGGAGCCCCGTGATTATGCGGTTGGTTCCTACGACTTACATTGGTCACGTGCGAGGTGTTCGTGACACTTACGGGACCGTTTTATGCTCGTTTTACAATTTCACCCTTCGATGGCATGTTTTTATGCTTAAGTCCATTTTTTTACAAATTTAGGTCGTGCACTCCAATCCGGAGCTCCGTGATTACGCGGTCGGTTCCTAAGAGTCACATTGGTCCCGTGCGAGGTGTTCATGACACTTACAGGACCGATTTAAGGCTGTTTTAAGTTTTCACCCTTCGATGGCATGTTTTTATGCTTAAGTCTATTTTTTTACAAATTTACGTCGTACACTCCAACCGGGAGCCCCGTGATTACGCGATCGGTTCCTACGAGTCACATTGTTCCCGTGCGAGGTGGTCGTGACACTTACAGGACCGTTTTAAGGTTGTTTTATGTTTTCACCTTTTGATGGCATGTTTTTATGCTTAAGTCTATTTTTTTACAAATTTACGTCATACACTCCAACCGAGAGCCCCGTGATTACGCGATCGGTTCCTACGAGACACATTGGTCCGGTGCGAGGTGTTCGTGGCTCTTAGGGGACCTTTTTATGCTCGTTTTATGTTTTCACCCTTCGATGGTATGTTTTTATTCTTAAGTCTAAATTTTGGCAAATTTACGTCGTACACTCCAACCGGGAGCCCCGTGATTACGCGGTTGCTTTCTACGACTCACATTGGTCACGTGCGAGGTGTTCGTGACACTTACGGGACCGTTCTATGCTCGTTTTACGTTTTCACCCTTCGATGGCATGTTTTTATGCTTAAGTGTAATTTTTTGAAAATTTAAGTCGTACACTCCAACCGGGATCCCCGTGATTACGCAGTCAGTTCCTACGAGTCACATTGGTCCCGTGCGAGGTGTTTGTGACACTTACGGGACAGTTTTATGTTTGTTTTACGTTTTGACCCGTCGATGGCAAGTTTATATGCCTAAGTCTAAATTTTTGCAAATTTATATTGTACCCTCCAACCGGAAGCCCCGTGACTACGCGGTCGGTTCCTACGAGTCACGTTGTTCCCGTGCGAGGTGTTCGTGACACTTACGGGTTCGTTTTATGCTAGTTTTATATTTTCACCATTCGATGGCATGTTTTTATGCTTAAGTCTATTTTTTTACAAATTTATGTCGTACACTCCAACCAGGAGCTCCGTGATTACGCGGTCGGTTCCTACGAGTCACATTGGTCCCGTGCGAGGTGTTCGTGACACTTTCGGGACCGATTTAAGGCTGTTTTATGTTTTCACCCTTTGATGGCATGTTTTTATGCTTAAGTTGATTTTTTTAAAAATTTACGTCGTACACTCAAATCGGGAGCCTCGTGATTACGCGGTCGGTTCCTACGAGTCACATTGGTCCCGTGCGAGGTGTTCGTGACACTTACGGGACCGTTTTAAGGCTGTTTTATGTTTTCACCCTTCGATGGCATGTTTTTATGCTTAAGTCTATTTTTTTACAAATTTACGTCGTACACTCCAACCGGGAGCCCCTTGATTACGCGGTCGGTTCCTACGAGTCACATTGGTCCCGTACGAGGTGTTCGTGACACTTACGGGACCGTTTTAAGGCTGTTTTATGTTTTCACCCTTCGATAGCATGTTTTTATGCTTAAGTCTATTTTTTTACAAATTTACGTCGTACACTCCAACCGGGAGCCCTGTGACTACGCGATCGATTCCTACGAGTCACATTGGTCCCGTGCGAGGGGCTCGTGACTCTTACCGGACCGTTTTATGGTTGTTTCACGTTTTCACACTTCGATGGAATGTTTTTTTGCTTAGGTGTAATTTTTTACAAATTTTTGTCGTACACTCCAACCGGGATCCCCGTGACTACGCGGTCGGTTCCTACGAGACACATTGCTCCGGTGCGAGGTGTTCGTGGCTCTTAGGGGACCTTTTTATGCTCGTTTTATGTTTTCACCCTTCGATGGCATGTTTTTATGCTTAAGTATAATTTTTTGCAAATTTACGTCGTACACTCCAACCGGGAGCCCCGTGATTATGCGGTTGGTTCCTACGACTCACATTGGTCCCGTGCGAGGTGTTCGTGACACTTACAGGACCGTCTTATGCTTGTTTTACGTTTTCACCCTTCGATGGCATGTTTTTATACTTAAGTGTAATTTTTTGCAAATTTAAGTCGTACACTCCAACCAGGATCCCCGTGACTACGCGGTCGGTTCCTACGAGTCACATTGGTCCCGTGCGAGGTGTTCGTGACACTAACGGGACCGTTTTATGCTCGTTTTACATTTTCACCCTTCGATGTCATGTTTTTATGCTTAAGTCTATTTTTTTACAAATTTACGTCGTACACTCCAACCGGGAGCCCCGTGATTACGCGGTCGGTTCCTACGAGTCACATTGGTCCCGGGCGAGGTGTTCGTGACACTTACAGGACCGTTTTAAGGTTGTTTTATGTTTTCACCCTTTGATGGTATGTTTTTATGCTTAAGTCTATTTTTTTTCAAATTTGCGTCGTACACTCCAACCGGGAGCCCCATGATTACGCGATCGGTTCCTACGAGACACATTGGTCCGGTGCGAGGTGTTCGTGGCTCTTAGGGGACCTTTTTATGCTCGTTTTATGTTTTCACCCTTCGATGGCATGTTTTTATGCTTAAGTCTAAATTTTTGCAAATTTACGTCGTACACTCCAACCGGGAGCCCCGTGATTATGCGGTTGGTTCCTACGACTCACATTGGTCACGTGCGAGGTGTTCGTGATAGTTACGGAACCGTTTTATGCTCGTTTTACATTTTCACCCTTCGATTTCATGTTTTTATGCTTAAGTCTATTTTTTTTACAAATTTAGGTCGTGCACTCCAATCAGGAGCTCCGTGATTACGCGATCGGTTCCTAAGAGTCACATTGGTCCCGTGCAAGGTGTTCATGACACTTACGGGACTGATTTAAGGTTGTTTTAAGTTTTCACCCTTCGATGGCATGTTTTTATGCTTAAGTCTATTTTTTTACAAATTTACGTCGTACACTCCAACCGGGAGCCCCGTGATTACGCGGTCGGTTCCTACGAGTCACATTGTCCCCGTGCGAGGTTTTCGTGACACTTACAGGACCGTTTTAAGGCTGTTTTATGTTTTCACCTTTTGATGGCATGTTTTTATGCTTAAGTCTATTTTTTTATAAATTTACGTCATACACTCCAACCGGGAGCCCCGTGATAACGCGATCGGTTCCTACGAGACACATTGCTCCGGTGCGAGGTGTTCGTGGCTCTTAGGGGACATTTTTATGCTCGTTTTATGTTTTCACCCTTCGATGGCATGTTTTTATGCTTAAGTCTAAATTTTTGCAAATTTACGTCGTACACTCCAACCGAGAGCCCCGTGATTATGCGGTTGGTTCCTACGACTTACATTGGTCACGTGCGAGGTGTTCGTGACACTTACGGGACCGTTTTATGCTCGTTTTACAATTTCACCCTTCGATGGCATGTTTTTATGCTTAAGTCCATTTTTTTTACAAATTTAGGTCGTGCACTCCAATCCGGAGCTCCGTGATTACGCGGTCGGTTCCTAAGAGTCACATTGGTCCCGTGCGAGGTGTTCATGACACTTACAGGACCGATTTAAGGCTGTTTTAAGTTTTCACCCTTCGATGGCATGTTTTTATGCTTAAGTCTATTTTTTTACAAATTTACGTCGTACACTCCAACCGGGAGCCCCGTGATTACGCGGTCGGTTCCTACGAGTCACATTGTTCCCGTGCGAGGTGTTCGTGACACTTACAGGACCGTTTTAAGCCTGTTTTATGTTTTCACCTTTTGATGGCATGTTTTTATGCTTAAGTCTATTTTTTTACAAATTTACGTCATACACTCCAACCGAGAGCCCCGTGATTACGCGATCGGTTCCTACGAGACACATTGGTCCGGTGCGAGGTGTTCGTGGCTCTTAGGGGACCTTTTTATGCTCGTTTTATGTTTTCACCCTTCGATGGTATGTTCTTATTCTTAAGTCTAAATTTTGGTAAATTTACGTCGTACACTCCAACCGGGAGCCCCGTGATTACGCGGTTGCTTTCTACGACTCAAATTGGTCATGTGCGAGGTGTTCGTGACACTTACGGGACCGTTCTATGCTCGTTTTATGTTTTCACCCTTCGATGTCATGTTTTTATGCTTAAGTGTAATTTTTTGAAAATTTAAGTCGTACACTCCAACCGGGAGCTCCGTGATTATGCGGTCGGTTCCTACAAGTCACATTGGTCCCGTGCGAGGTGTTCGTGACACTTACGGGACCGATTTAAGGCTGTTTTATGTTTTCACCCTTTGATGACATGTTTTTATGCTTAAGTCGATTTTTTTAAAAATTTACGTCGTACACTCAAATCGGGAGCCTCGTGATTACGCGGTCGGTTCTTACGAGTCACGTTGGTCCCCTGCGAGGTGTTCGTGACACTTACGGGACCGTTTTATGCTCGTTTTACATTTTCACCCTTCGATGCCATGTTTTTATGCTTAAGTCTATTTTTTTACAAATTTATGTCGTACACTCCAACCAGGAGCTCCGTGATTATGCGGTCGGTTCCTACCAGTCACATTGGTCCCGTGCGAGGTGTTCGTGACACTTACGGGACCGATTTTAGGCTGTTTTATGTTTTCACCCTTTGATGACATGTTTTTATGCTTAAGTCGATTTTTTTAAAAATTTACGTCGTACACTCAAATCGGGAGCCTCGTGATTACGCGGTCGGTTCCTACGAGTCACGTTGGTCCCGTGCGAGGTATTCGTGACCCTTACGGGACCGTTTTATGCTTGTTTGACATTTTCACCCTTCGATGGCATGTTTTTATGCTTAAGTCTATTTTTTTTACAAATTTATGTCGTACACTCCAACCAGGAGCTTCGTGATTACGCGGTCGGTTCCTACAAGTCACATTGTTCCCGTGCGAGGTGTTCGTGACACTTACGGGACCGATTTAGGGTTGTTTTATGTTTTCACCCTTCGATGGCATGTTTTTATGCTTAAGTCTATTTTTTTAAAAATTTACGTCGTACACTCCAACCGGGAGACCCGTGATTACGCGGTCAGTTCCTACGAGTCACATTGGTCCCGTGCGAGGTGTACGTGACACTTACGGGACCGTTTTAAGGCTGTTTTATGTTTTCACCCTTCGATGGCATGTTTTTATGCTTAAGTCTATTTTTTTACAAATTTACGTCGTACACTCCCATCGGGAGCCCCTTGATTACGCGGTCGGTTCCTACGAGTCACATTTGTCCCGTGCGAGGTGTACGTGACACTTATGGGACCGTTTTAAGGCTGTTTTATGTTTTCACCCTTCGATGGCATGTTTTTATGCTTAAGTCTATTTTTTTAGAAATTTACGTCGTACACTCCAACCGGGAGCCCCTTGATTACGCGGTCGGTTCCTACGAGTCACATTGGTCCAGTACGAGGTGTTTGTGCACTTACGGGACCGTTTTAAGGCTGTTTTATGTTTTCACCATTCGATAGCATGTTTTTATACTTAAGTCTATTTTTTTGTAAATTTACATCGTACACTCCAACCGGGAGCTTCCCGTGACTACGCGGTCGGTTCCTACGAGTCACATTGGTCCCGTGCGAGGTGTTCGTGACACTAACGGGACCGTTTTATGCTCGTTTTACATTTTCACCCTTCGATGGCATGTTTTTATGCTTAAGTCTATTTTTTTACAAATTAACGTCGTACACTCCAACCGGGAGTCCCGTGATTACGCGGTCGGTTCCTAAGAGTCACATTGGTCCCGTGCGAGGTGTTCGTGACACTTAGGGGACCTTTTTATGCTCGTTTTATGTTTTCACCCTTCGATGGCATGTTTTTATGCTTAAGTCTAAATTTTTGCAAATTTACGTCGTACACTCCAACCGGGAGCCCCGTGATTATGCGGTTGGTTCCTACGACTCACATTGGTCACGTGCGAGGTGTTCGTGACACTTAAAGGACCGTTTTATGCTCGTTTTACGTTTTCACCCTTCGATGGCATGTTTTTATGCTTAAGTGTAATTTTTTGCAAATTTAAGTCGTACACTCCAACCGGGATCCCCGTGACTACGCAGTCGGTTCCTACGAGTCACATTGGTCCCGTACGAGGTGTTCGTGACTCTTACGGGGCCGTTTTATGCTCGTTTTATGTTTTCACCCTTCGATGGCATGTTTTAATGCTTAAGTCTAAATTTTTACAAATTTACGTCGTACACTCCAACCGGGAGACCCGTGACTACGCGGTCGGTTCCTACGAGTCACGTTGGTCCCGTGCGAGGTATTCGTGACCCTTACGGGACCGTTTTGTGCTCGTTTTACATTTTCACCCTTCGATGGCATGTTTTTATGCTTAAGTCTATTTTTTTTACAAATTTATGTCGTACACTCCAACCAGGAGCTTCGTGATTACGCGGTCGGTTCCTACAAGTCACATTGTTCCCGTGCGAGTTGTTCGTGACACTTACGGGACCGATTTAGGGTTGTTTTATGTTTTCACCCTTCGATGGCATGTTTTTATGCTTAAGTCTATTTTTTTAAAAATTTACGTCATACACTCCAACCGGGAGCCCCGTGATTACGCGGTCAGTTCCTACGAGTCACATTGGTCCCGTGTGAGGTGTACGTGACACTTACGGGACCGTTTTAAGGCTGTTTTATGTTTTCACCCTTCGATGGCATGTTTTTATTCTTAAGTCTAATTTTTTACAAATTTACGTCGTACACTCCAACCGGGAGCCCCTTGATTACGCGGTCGGTTCCTACGAGTCACATTGGTCCCGTACGAGGTGTTCGTGACACTTACGGGACCGTTTTAAGGCTGTTTTATGTTTTCACCCTTCGATAACATGTTTTAATGCTTAAGTCTATTTTTTTACAAATTTACGTCGTACACTCCAACTGGGAGCCCTGTGACTACGCGGTCGGTTCCTACGAGTTACATTGGTCACGTGTGAGGTGTTCGTGTCTCTTACGGGACCGTTTTATGGCTATTTTACGTTTTCACCCTTCGATGGCATATTTTCATGCTTAAGTCTAAATTTTTTAAAATTTACGTCGTACACTCCAACCGAGATCCCCGTGACTACGCGGTCGGTTCCTACGGGTCACATTGGTCCCGTACGAGGTGTTCGTGACTCTTACGGGACCGTTTTATGCTCATTTTATGTTTTCACCCTTCGATGGCATGTTTTAATACTTTAGTTTAAATATTTACAAATTTATGTCGTACACTCCAAGCGGGAGACCTGTGACTATTCGATCGGTTCCTACGAGTCACATTGGTCCCGTATGAGGTGTTCGTGACACTTTCGGGACAGTGTTATGCTTGTTTTACGTTTTCACCCTTCGATGGCATGTTTTTATACTTAAGTCTATTTTTTTGTAAATTTACATCGTACACTCCAACCGGGAGCTTCCCGTGACTACGCGGTCGGTTCCTACGAGTCACATTGGTCCCGTGCGAGGTGTTCGTGACACTAACGGGACCGTTTTATGCTCGTTTTACATTTTCACCCTTCGATGGCATGTTTTTATGCTTAAGTCTATTTTTTTACAAATTAACGTCGTACACTCCAACCGGGAGCCCCGTGATTACGCGGTCGGTTCCTAAGAGTCACATTGGTCCCGTGCGAGGTGTTCGTGACACTTAGGGGACCTTTTTATGCTCGTTTTATGTTTTAACCCTTCGATGGCATGTTTTTATGCTTAAGTCTAAATTTTTGCAAATTTACGTCGTACACTCCAACCGGGAGCCCCGTGATTATGCGGTTGGTTCCTACGACTCACATTGGTCACGTGCGAGGTGTTCGTGACATTTAAAGGACCGTTTTATGCTCGTTTTACGTTTTCACCCTTCGATGGCATGTTTTTATGCTTAAGTGTAATTTTTTGCAAATTTAAGTCGTACACTCCAACCGGGATCCCCGTGACGACGCAGTCGGTTCCTACGAGTCACATTGGTACCGTGCGAGGTGTTCGTGACACTTACGGGACCGTTTTATGGCTTCTTTACGTTTTCACCCGTCGATGGCATGTTTATATGCTTAAGTCTAAATTTTTGCAAATTTAGATTGTACCCTCCATCCGGAAGCCCTGCGACTACGCGGTGGGTTCCTACGAGTCACGTTGGTCCCGTGCGAGGTATTCGTGACCCTTACGGGACCGTTTTATGCTCGTTTTACATTTTCACCCTTCGATGGCATGTTTTTATGCTTAAGTCTATTTTTTTTACAAATTTATGTCGTACACTCCAACCAGGAGCTTCGTGATTACGCGGTCGGTTCCTACAAGTCACATTGTTTCCGTGCGAGTTGTTCGTGACACTTACGGGACCGATTTAGGGTTGTTTTATGTTTTCACCCTTCGATGGCATGTTTTTATGCTTAAGTCTATTTTTTTAAAAATTTACGTCGTACACTCCTACCGGGAGCCCCGTGATTATGCGGTCAGTTTCTACGAGTCACATTGGTCCCGTGTGAGGTGTACGTGACACTTACGGGACCGTTTTAAGGCTGTTTTATGTTTTCACCCTTCGATGGCATGTTTTTATTCTTAAGTCTAATTTTTTACAAATTTACGTCGTACACTCCAACCGGGAGCCCCTTGATTACGCGGTCGGTTCCTACGAGTCACATTGGTCCCGTACGAGGTGTTCGTGACACTTACGGGACCGTTTTAAGGCTGTTTTATGTTTTCACCCTTCGATAACATGTTTTAATGCTTAAGTCTATTTTTTTACAAATTTACGTCGTACACTCCAACCGGGAGCCCTGTGACTACGCGGTCGGTTCCTACGAGTTACATTGGTCACGTGTGAGGTGTTCGTGTCTCTTACGGGACCGTTTTATGGCTGTTTTACGTTTTCACCCTTCGATGGCATATTTTCATGCTTAAGTCTAAATTTTTTAAAATTTACGTCGTACACTCCAACCGAGATCCCCGTGACTACGCGGTCGGTTCCTACGGGTCACATTGGTCCCGTACGAGGTGTTCGTGACTCTTACGGGACCGTTTTATGCTCATTTTATGTTTTCACCCTTCGATGGCATGTTTTAATACTTTAGTTTAAATATTTACAAATTTATGTCGTACACTCCAACCGGGAGACCCGTGACTATTCGATTGGTTCCTACGAGTCACATTGGTCCCGTATGAGGTGTTCGTGACACTTTCGGGACAGTGTTATGCTTGTTTTACGTTTTCACCCTTCGATGGCATGTTTTTATACTTAAGTCTATTTTTTTGTAAATTTACATCGTACACTCCAACCGGGAGCTTCCCGTGACTACGCGGTCGGTTCCTACGAGTCACATTGGTCCCGTGCGAGGTGTTCGTGACACTAACGGGACCGTTTTATGCTCGTTTTATATTTTCACCATTCGATGGCATGTTTTTATGCTTAAGTCTATTTTTTTACAAATTAACGTCGTACACTCCAACCGGGAGCCCCGTGATTACGCGGTCGGTTCCTAAGAGTCACATTGGTCCAGTGCGAGGTGTTCGTGACACTTAGGGGACCTTTTTATGCTCGTTTTATGTTTTCACCCTTCGATGGCATGTTTTTATGCTTAAGTCTAAATTTTTGCAAATTTACGTCGTACACTCCAACCGGGAGCCCCGTGATTATGCGGTTGGTTCCTACGACTCACATTGGTCACGTGCGACGTGTTCGTGACACTTAAAGGACCGTTTTATGCTCGTTTTACGTTTTCACCCTTCGATGGCATGTTTTTATGCTTAAGTGTAATTTTTTGCAAATTTAAGTCGTACACTCCAACCGGGATCCCCGTGACTACGCAGTCGGTTCCTACGAGTCACATTGGTACCGTGCGAGGTGTTCGTGACACTTACGGGACCGTTTTATGGCTTCTTTACGTTTTCACCCGTCGATGGCATGTTTATATGCTTAAGTCTAAATTTTTGCAAATTTAGATTGTACCCTCCATCCGGAAGCCCCGTGACTACGCGGTCGGTTCCTACGAGTCACGTTGGTCCCGTGCGAGGTATTCGTGACCCTTACGGGACCGTTTTATGCTCGTTTTACATTTTCACCCTTCGATGGCATGTTTTTATGCTTAAGTCTATTTTTTTTACAAATTTATGTCGTACACTCCAACCAGGAGCTTCGTGATTACGCGGTCGGTTCCTACAAGTCACATTGTTCCCGTGCGAGTTGTTCGTGACACTTACGTGACCGATTTAGGGTTGTTTTATGTTTTCACCCTTCGATGGCATGTTTTTATGCTTAAGTCTATTTTTTTAAAAATTTACGTCGTACACTCCAACCGGGAGCCCCGTGATTACGCGGTCAGTTCCTACGAGTCACATTGGTCCCGTGTGAGGTGTACGTGACACTTACGGGACCGTTTTAAGGCTGTTTTATGTTTTCACCCTTCGATGGCATGTTTTTATTCTTAAGTCTAATTTTTTACAAATTTACGTCGTACACTCCAACCGGGAGCCCCTTGATTACGCGGTCGGTTCCTACGAGTCACATTGGTCCCGTACGAGGTGTTCGTGACACTTACGGGACCGTTTTAAGGCTGTTTTATGTTTTCACCCTTCGATAACATGTTTTAATGCTTAAGTCTATTTTTTTACAAATTTACGTCGTACACTCCAACCGGGAGCCCTGTGACTACGCGGTCGGTTCCTACGAGTTACATTGGTCACGTGTGAGGTGTTCGTGTCTCTTACGGGACCGTTTTATGGCTGTTTTACGTTTTCACCCATCGATGGCATATTTTCATGCTTAAGTCTAAATTTTTTAAAATTTACGTCGTACACTCCAACCGAGATCCCCGTGACTACGCGGTCGGTTCCTACGGGTCACATTGGTCCCGTACGAGGTGTTCGTGACTCTTACGGGACCGTTTTATGCTCATTTTATGTTTTCACCCTTCGATGGCATGTTTTAATACTTTAGTTTAAATATTTACAAATTTATGCCGTACACTCCAACCGGGAGACCCGTGACTATTCGATCGGTTCCTACGAGTCACATTGGTCCCGTATGAGGTGTTCGTGACACTTTCGGGACAGTGTTATGCTTGTTTTACGTTTTCACCCTTCGATGGCATGTTTTTATACTTAAGTCTATTTTTTTGTAAATTTACATCGTACACTCCAACCGGGAGCTTCCCGTGACTACGCGGTCGGTTCCTACGAGTCACATTGGTCCCGTGCGAGGTGTTCGTGACACTAACGGGACCGTTTTATGCTCGTTTTATATTTTCACCATTCGATGGCATGTTTTTATGCTTAAGTCTATTTTTTTACAAATTAACGTCGTACACTCCAACCGGGAGCCCCGTGATTACGCGGTCGGTTCCTAAGAGTCACATTGGTCCAGTGCGAGGTGTTCGTGACACTTAGGGGACCTTTTTATGCTCGTTTTATGTTTTCACCCTTCGATGGCATGTTTTTATGCTTAAGTCTAAATTTTTGCAAATTTACGTCGTACACTCCAACCGGGAGCCCCGTGATTATGCGGTTGGTTCCTACGACTCACATTGGTCACGTGCGAGGTGTTCGTGACACTTAAAGGACCGTTTTATGCTCGTTTTACGTTTTCACCCTTCGATGGCATGTTTTTATGCTTAAGTGTAATTTTTTGCAAATTTAAGTCGTACACTCCAACCGGGATCCCCGTGACTACGCAGTCGGTTCCTACGAGTCACATTGGTACCGTGCGAGGTGTTCGTGACACTTACGGGACCGTTTTATGGCTTCTTTACGTTTTCACCCGTCGATGGCATGTTTATATGCTTAAGTCTAAATTTTTGCAAATTTAGATTGTACCCTCCATCCGGAAGCCCCGTGACTACGCGGTCGGTTCCTACGAGTCACGTTGGTCCCGTGCGAGGTATTCGTGACCCTTACGGGACCGTTTTATGCTCGTTTTACATTTTCACCCTTCGATGGCATGTTTTTATGCTTAAGTCTATTTTTTTTACAAATTTATGTCGTACACTCCAACCAGGAGCTTCGTGATTACGCGGTCGGTTCCTACAAGTCACATTGTTCCCGTGCGAGTTGTTCGTGACACTTACGTGACCGATTTAGGGTTGTTTTATGTTTTCACCCTTCGATGGCATGTTTTTATGCTTAAGTCTATTTTTTTAAAAATTTACGTCGTACACTCCAACCGGGAGCCCCGTGATTACGCGGTCAGTTCCTACGAGTCACATTGGTCCCGTGTGAGGTGTACGTGACACTTACGGGACCGTTTTAAGGCTGTTTTATGTTTTCACCCTTCGATGGCATGTTTTTATTCTTAAGTCTAATTTTTTACAAATTTACGTCGTACACTCCAACCGGGAGCCCCTTGATTACGCGGTCGGTTCCTACGAGTCACATTGGTCCCGTACGAGGTGTTCGTGACACTTACGGGACCGTTTTAAGGCTGTTTTATGTTTTCACCCTTCGATAACATGTTTTAATGCTTAAGTCTATTTTTTTACAAATTTACGTCGTACACTCCAACCGGGAGCCCTGTGACTACGCGGTCGGTTCCTACGAGTTACATTGGTCACGTGTGAGGTGTTCGTGTCTCTTACGGGACCGTTTTATGGCTGTTTTACGTTTTCACCCATCGATGGCATATTTTCATGCTTAAGTCTAATTTTTTTAAAATTTACGTCGTACACTCCAACCGAGATCCCCGTGACTACGCGGTCGGTTCCTACGGGTCACATTGGTCCCGTACGAGGTGTTCGTGACTCTTACGGGACCGTTTTATGCTCATTTTATGTTTTCACCCTTCGATGGCATGTTTTAATACTTTAGTTTAAATATTTACAAATTTATGCCGTACACTCCAACCGGGAGACCCGTGACTATTCGATCGGTTCCTACGAGTCACATTGGTCCCGTATGAGGTGTTCGTGACACTTTCGGGACAGTGTTATGCTTGTTTTACGTTTTCACCCTTCGATGGCATGTTTTTATACTTAAGTCTATTTTTTTGTAAATTTACATCGTACACTCCAACCGGGAGCTTCCCGTGACTACGCGGTCGGTTCATACGAGTCACATTGGTCCCGTGCGAGGTGTTCGTGACACTAACGGGACCGTTTTATGCTCGTTTTATATTTTCACCCTTCGATGGCATGTTTTTATGCTTAAGTCTATTTTTTTACAAATTAACGTTGTACACTCCAACCGGGAGCCCCGTGATTACGCGGTCGGTTCCTAAGAGTCACATTGGTTCCGTGCGAGGTGTTCGTGACACTTAGGGGACCTTTTTATGCTCGTTTTATGTTTTCACCCTTCGATGGCATGTTTTTATGCTTAAGTCTAAATTTTTGCAAATTTACGTCGTACACTCCAACCGGGAGCCCCGTGATTATGCGGTTGGTTCCTACGACTCACATTGGTCACGTGCGAGGTGTTCGTGACACTTAAAGGACCGTTTTATGCTCGTTTTACGTTTTCACCCTTCGATGGCATGTTTTTATGCTTAAGTGTAATTTTTTGCAAATTTAAGTCGTACACTCTAACCGGGATCCCCGTGACTACGCAGTCGGTTCCTACGAGTCACATTGGTACCGTGCGAGGTGTTCGTGACACTTACGGGACCGTTTTATGGCTTCTTTACGTTTTCACCCGTCGATGGCATGTTTATATGCTTAAGTCTAAATTTTTGCAAATTTAGATTGTACCCTCCATCCGGAAGCCCCGTGACTACGCGGTCGGTTCCTACGAGTCACGTTGGTCCCGTGCGAGGTATTCGTGACCCTTACGGGACCGTTTTATGCTCGTTTTACATTTTCACCATTCGATGGCATGTTTTTATGCTTAAGTCTATTTTTTTTACAAATTTATGTCGTACACTCCAACCAGGAGCTTCGTGATTACGCGGTCGGTTCCTACAAGTCACATTGTTCCCGTGCGAGTTGTTCGTGACACTTACGTGACCGATTTAGGGTTGTTTTATGTTTTCACCCTTCGATGGCATGTTTTTATGCTTAAGTCTATTTTTTTAAAAATTTACGTCGTACACTCCAACCGGGAGCCCCGTGATTACGCGGTCAGTTCCTACGAGTCACATTGGTCCCGTGTGAGGTGTACGTGACACTTACGGGACCGTTTTAAGGCTGTTTTATGTTTTCACCCTTCGATGGCATGTTTTTATTCTTAAGTCTAATTTTTTACAAATTTACGTCGTACACTCCAACCGGGAGCCCCTTGATTACGCGGTCGGTTCCTACGAGTCACATTGGTCCCGTACGAGGTGTTCGTGACACTTACGGGACCGTTTTAAGGCTGTTTTATGTTTTCACCCTTCGATAACATGTTTTAATGCTTAAGTCTATTTTTTTACAAATTTACGTCGTACACTCCAACCGGGAGCCCTGTGACTACGCGGTCGGTTCCTACGAGTTACATTGGTCACGTGTGAGGTGTTCGTGTCTCTTACGGGACCGTTTTATGGCTGTTTTACGTTTTCACCCTTCGATGGCATATTTTCATGCTTAAGTCTAAATTTTTTAAAATTTACGTCGTACACTCCAACCGAGATCCCCGTGACTACGCGGTCGGTTCCTACGGGTCACATTGGTCCCGTACGAGGTGTTCGTGACTCTTACGGGACCGTTTTACGCTCATTTTATGTTTTCACCCTTCGATGGCATGTTTTAATACTTTAGTTTAAATATTTACAAATTTATGTCGTACACTCCAACCGGGAGACCCGTGACTATTCGATCGGTTCCTACGAGTCACATTGGTCCCGTATGAGGTGTTCGTGACACTTTCGGGACAGTGTTATGCTTGTTTTACGTTTTCACCCTTCGATGGCATGTTTTTATACTTAAGTCTATTTTTTTGTAAATTTACATCGTACACTCCAACCGGGAGCTTCCCGTGACTACGCGGTCGGTTCCTACGAGTCACATTGGTCCCGTGCGAGGTGTTCGTGACACTAACGGGACCGTTTTATGCTCGTTTTACATTTTCACCCTTCGATGGCATGTTTTTATGCTTAAGTCTATTTTTTTACAAATTAACGTCGTACACTCCAACCGGGAGCCCCGTGATTACGCGGTCGGTTCCTAAGAGTCACATTGGTCCCGTGCGAGGTGTTCGTGATACTTAGGGGACCTTTTTATGCTCGTTTTATGTTTTCACCCTTCGATGGCATGTTTTTATGCTTAAGTCTAAATTTTTGCAAATTTACGTCGTACACTCCAACCGGGAGCCCCGTGATTATGCGGTTGGTTCCTACGACTCACATTGGTCACGTGCGAGGTGTTCGTGACACTTAAAGGACCGTTTTATGCTCGTTTTACGTTTTCACCCTTCGATGGCATGTTTTTATGCTTAAGTGTAATTTTTTGCAAATTTAAGTCGTACACTCCAACCGAGATCCCCGTGACTACGCAGTCGGTTCCTACGAGTCACATTGGTACCGTGCGAGGTGTTCGTGACACTTACGGGACCGTTTTATGGCTTCTTTATGTTTTCACCCATCGATGGCATGTTTATATGCTTAAGTCTAAATTTTTGCAAATTTAGATTGTACCCTCCATCCGGAAGCCCCGTGACTACGCGGTCGGTTCCTACGAGTCACGTTGGTCCCGTGCGAGGTATTCGTGACCCTTACGGGACCGTTTTATGCTCGTTTTATATTTTCACCCTTCGATGGCATGTTTTTATGCTTAAGTCTATTTTTTTTACAAATTTATGTCGTACACTCCAACCAGGAGCTTCGTGATTACGCGGTCGGTTCCTACAAGTCACATTGTTCCCGTGCGAGTTGTTCGTGACACTTACGGGACCGATTTAGGGTTGTTTTATCTTTTCACCTTTCGATGGCATGTTTTTATGCTTAAGTCTATTTTTTTAAAAATTTACGTCGTACACTCCAACCGGGAGCCCCGTGATTACGCGGTCAGTTCCTACGAGTCACATTGGTCCCGTGTGAGGTGTACGTGACACTTACGGGACCGTTTTAAGGCTGTTTTATGTTTTCACCCTTCGATGGCATGTTTTTATTCTTAAGTCTAATTTTTTACAAATTTACGTCGTACACTCCAACCGGGAGCCCCTTGATTACGCGGTCGGTTCCTACGAGTCACATTGGTCCCGTACGAGGTGTTCGTGACACTTACGGGACCGTTTTAAGGCTGTTTTATGTTTTCACCCTTCGATAACATGTTTTAATGCTTAAGTCTATTTTTTTACAAATTTACGTCGTACACTCCAACCGGGAGCCCTGTGACTACGCGGTCGGTTCCTACGAGTTACATTGGTCACGTGTGAGGTGTTCGTGTCTCTTACGGGACCGTTTTATGGCTGTTTTACGTTTTCACCCTTCGATGGCATATTTTCATGCTTAAGTCTAAATTTTTTAAAATTTACGTCGTACACTCCAACCGAGATCCCCGTGACTACGCGGTCGGTTCCTACGGGTCACATTGGTCCCGTACGAGGTGTTCGTGACTCTTACGGGACCGTTTTATGCTCATATTATGTTTTCACCCTTCGATGGCATGTTTTAATACTTTAGTTTAAATATTTACAAATTTATGTCGTACACTCCAACCGGGAGACCCGTGACTATTCGATCGGTTCCTACGAGTCACATTGGTCCCGTATGAGGTGTTCGTGACATTTTCAGGACAGTGTTATGCTTGTTTTACGTTTTCACCCTTCGATGGCATGTTTTTATACTTAAGTCTATTTTTTTGTAAATTTACATCGTACACTCCAACCGGGAGCTTCCCGTGACTACGCGGTCGGTTCCTATGAGTCACATTGGTCCCGTGCGAGGTGTTCGTGACACTAACGGGACCGTTTTATGCTCGTTTTACATTTTCACCCTTCGATGGCATGTTTTTATGCTTAAGTCTATTTTTTTACAAATTAACGTCGTACACTCCAACCGGGAGCCCCGTGATTACGCGGTCGGTTCCTAAGAGTAACATTGGTCCCGTGCGAGGTGTTCGTGACACTTAGGGGACCTTTTTATGCTCGTTTTATGTTTTCACCCTTCGATGGCATGTTTTTATGCTTAAGTCTAAATTTTTGCAAATTTACGTCGTACACTCCAACCGGGAGCCCCGTGATTATGCGGTTGGTTCCTACGACTCACATTGGTCACGTGCGAGGTGTTCGTGACACTTAAAGGACCGTTTTATGCTCGTTTTACGTTTTCACCCTTCGATGGCATGTTTTTATGCTTAAGTGTAATTTTTTGCAAATTTAAGTCGTACACTCCAACCGGGATCCCCGTGACTACGCAGTCAGTTCCTACGAGTCACATTGGTACCGTGCGAGGTGTTCGTGACACTTACGGGACCGTTTTATGGCTTCTTTACGTTTTCACCCGTCGATGGCATGTTTATATGCTTAAGTCTAAATTTTTGCAAATTTAGATTGTACCCTCCATCCGGAAGCCCCGTGACTACGCGGTCGGTTCCTACGAGTCACGTTGGTCCCGTGCGAGGTATTCGTGACCCTTACGGGACCGTTTTATGCTCGTTTTACATTTTCACCCTTCGATGGCATTTTTTTATGCTTAAGTCTATTTTTTTTACAAATTTATGTCGTACACTCCAACCAGGAGCTTCGTGATTACGCGGTCGGTTCCTACAAGTCACATTGTTCCCGTGCGAGTTGTTCGTGACACTTACGGGACCGATTTAGGGTTGTTTTATGTTTTCACCCTTCGATGGCATATTTTTATGCTTAAGTCTATTTTTTTAAAAATTTACATCGTACACTCCAACCGGGAGCCCCGTGATTACGCGGTCAGTTCCTACGAGTCACATTGGTCCCGTGCGAGGTGTACGTGACACTTACGGGACCGTTTTAAGGCTGTTTTATGTTTTCACCCTTCGATGGCATGTTTTTATGCTTAAGTCTATTTTTTTACAAATTTACGTCGTACACTCCAATCGGGAGCCCCTTGATTACGCGGTTGGTTCCTAAGAGTCACATTGGTCCAGTACGAGGTGTTCGTGACACTTACGGGACCGTTTTAAGGCTGTTTTATGTTTTCACCCTTCGATAGCATGTTTTTATGCTTAAGTCTATTTTTTTACAAATTTACGTCGTACACTCCAACCGGGAGCCCTGGGACTACGCGGTCGGTTCCTACGAGTTACATTGGTCACGTGTGAGGTGTTCGTGTCTCTTACGGGACCGTTTTATGGCTGTTTTACGTTTTCACCCTTCGATGGCATATTTTCATGCTTAAGTCTAAGTTTTTTAAAATTTACGTCGTACACTCCAACCGAGATCCCCGTGACTACGCGTTCGGTTCCTACGAGACACATTGGTTCGGTGCGAGGTGTTCGTGGCTCTTAGGGGACCTTTTTATGCTCGTTTTATCTTTTCACCCTTCGATGGCATGTTTTTATGCTTAAGTCTAAATTTTTGCAAATTTACGTCGTACACTCCAACCGGGAGCCCCGTGATTATGCGGTTGGTTCCTACGACTCACACTGGTCACGTGCGAGGTGTTCGTGACACTTAAAGGACCGTTTTATGCTCGTTTTACGTTTTCACCCTTCGATGGCATGTTTTTATGCTTAAGTGTAATTTTTTGCAAATTTAAGTCGTACACTCCAACCGGGATCCCCGTGACTACGCAGTCGGTTCCTACGAGTCACATTGGTACCGTGCGAGGTGTTCGTGACACTTACGGGACCGTTTTATGGCTTCTTTACGTTTTCACCCGTCGATGGCATGTTTATATGCTTAAGTATAAATTTTTGCAAATTTAGATTGTACCCTCCATCCGGAAGCCCCGTGACTACGCGGTCGGTTCCTACGAGTCACGTTGGTCCCGTGCGAGGTATTCGTGATCCTTACGGGACCGTTTTATGCTCGTTTTACATTTTCACCCTTCGATGGCATGTTTTTATGCTTAAGTCTATTTTTTTACAAATTTATGTCGTACACTCCAACCAGGAGCTTCGTGATTACGCGGTCGGTTCCTACAAGTCACATTGTTCCCGTGCGAGGTGTTCGTGACTCTTACGGGACCGTTTTAAGGCTGTTTTATGTTTTCACCCTTCGATGGCATGTTTTTATGCTTAAGTCTAAATTTTTGCAAATTTACGTCGTACACTCCAACCGAGAGCCCCGTGATTATGCGGTTGGTTCCTACGAATCACATTGGTCACGTGCGAGGTGTTCGTGACACTTAAAGGACCGTTTTATGCTCGTTTTACGTTTTCACCCTTCGATGGCATGTTTTTATTCTTAAGTGTAATTTTTTGCAAATTTAAGTCGTACACTCCAACCGGGATCCCCGTGACTACGCAGTCGGTTCCTACGAGTCACATTGGTACCGTGCGAGGTGTTCGTGACACTTACGGGACCGTTTTATGGCTTCTTTACGTTTTCACCCGTCGATGGCATGTTTATATGCTTAAGTCTAAATTTTTGCAAATTTAGATTGTACCCTCCATCCGGAAGCCCCGTGACTACGCGGTCGGTTCCTACGAGTCACGTTGGTCCCGTGCGAGGTATTCGTGACCCTTACGGGACCGTTTTATGCTCGTTTTACATTTTCACCCTTCGATGGCATGTTTTTATGCTTAAGTCTATTTTTTTTACA
This sequence comes from Sambucus nigra, assembly GCA_949130495.1. Classification (NCBI taxonomy): domain Eukaryota; kingdom Viridiplantae; phylum Streptophyta; class Magnoliopsida; order Dipsacales; family Adoxaceae; genus Sambucus; species Sambucus nigra. The sequence continues at coordinate 88,375,526 of OX422215.1, read as the reverse complement.
AATTTATGTCGTACACTCCAACCAGGAGCTTCGTGATTACGCGGTCGGTTCCTACAAGTCACATTGTTCCCGTGCGAGGTGTACGTGACACTTACGGGACCGTTTTAAGGCTGTTTTATGTTTTCACCCTTCGATGGCATGTTTTTATGCTTAAGTCTAATTTTTTACAAATTTACGTCGTACACTCCAACCGGGAGCCCCTTGATTACGCGGTCGGTTCCTACGAGTCACATTGGTCCCGTACGAGGTGTTCGTGACACTTACGGGACCGTTTTAAGGCTGTTTTATGTTTTCACCCTTCGATAGCATGTTTTTATGCTTAAGTCTATTTTTTTACAAATTTACGTCTTACACTCCAATCGGGAGCCCCTTGATTACGCGGTCGGTTCCTACGAGTCACATTGGTCCAGTACGAGGTGTTCGTGACACTTACGGGACCGTTTTAAGGCTGTTTTATATTTTCACCCTTCGATAGCATGTTTTTATGCTTAAGTCTATTTTTTTACAAATTTACGTCGTACACTCCAACCGGGAGCCCTGTGACTACGCGGTCGGTTCCTACGAGTTACATTGGTCACGTGTGACGTGTTCGTGTCTCTTACTGGACCGTTTTAAGGCTGTTTTATGTTTTCACCCTTCGATGGCATGTTTTTATGCTTAAGTCTATTTTTTTAAAAATTTACGTCGTACACTCCAACCGGGAGCCCCGTGATTACGCGGTCAGTTCCTACGAGTCACATTGGTCCCGTGCGAGGTGTACGTGACACTTACGGACCGTTTTAAGGCTGCTTTATGTTTTCACCCTTCGATGGCATGTTTTTATGCTTAAGTCTATTTTTTTACAAATTTACGTCGTACACTCCAATCGGGAGCCCCTTGATTACGCGGTCGGTTCCTACGAGTCACATTGGTCCAGTACGAGGTGTTCGTGACACTTACGGGACCGTTTTAAGGCTGTTTTATGTTTTCACCCTTCGATAGCATGTTTTTATGCTTAAGTCTATTTTTTTACAAATTTACGTCGTACACTCCAACCGGGAGCCCTGGGACTATGCGGTCGGTTCCTACGAGTTACATTGGTCACGTGTGAGGTGTTCGTGTCTCTTACGGGACCGTTTTATGGCTGTTTTACATTTTCACCCTTCGATGGCATAGTTTCATGCTTAAGTCTAAATTTTTTAAAATTTACGTCGTACACTCCAACCGAGATCCCCGTGACTACGCGTTCGGTTCCTACGAGACACATTGGTTCGGTGCGAGGTGTTCGTGGCTCTTAGGGGACCTTTTTATGCTCGTTTTATGTTTTCACCCTTCGATGGCATGTTTTTATGCTTAAGTCTAAATTTTTGCAAATTTACGTCGTACACTCCAATCGGGAGCCCCGTGATTATGCGGTTTGTTCCTACGACTCACACTGGTCACGTGCGAGGTGTTCGTGACACTTAAAGGACCGTTTTATGCTCGTTTTACGTTTTCACCCTTCGATGGCATGTTTTTATGCTTAAGTGTAATTTTTTGCAAATTTAAGTCGTACACTCCAACCGGGATCCCCGTGACGACGCAGTCGGTTCCTACGAGTCACATTGGTACCGTGCGAGGTGTTCGTGACACTTACGGGACCGTTTTATGGCTTCTTTACGTTTTCACCCGTCGATGGCATGTTTATATGCTTAAGTATAAATTTTTGCAAATTTAGATTGTACCCTCCATCCGGAAGCCCCGTGACTACGCGGTCGGTTCCTACGAGTCACGTTGGTCCCATGCGAGGTATTCGTGATCCTTACGGGACCGTTTTATGCTCGTTTTACATTTTCACCCTTCGATGGCATGTTTTTATGCTTAAGTCTATTTTTTTACAAATTTATGTCGTACACTCCAACCAGGAGCTTCGTGATTACGCGGTCGGTTCCTACAAGTCACATTGTTCCCGTGCGAGGTGTTCGTGACTCTTACGGGACCGTTTTAAGGCTGTTTTATGTTTTCACCCTTCGATGGCATGTTTTTATGCTTAAGTCTAAATTTTTGCAAATTTACGTCGTACACTCCAACCGGGAGCCCCGTGATTATGCGGTTGGTTCCTACGACTCACATTGGTCACGTGCGAGGTGTTCGTGACACTTAAAGGACCGTTTTATGCTCGTTTTACGTTTTCACCCTTCGATGGCATGTTTTTATGCTTAAGTGTAATTTTTTGCAAATTTAAGTCGTACACTCCAACCGGGATCCCCGTGACTACGCAGTCGGTTCCTACGAGTCACATTGGTACCGTGCGAGGTGTTCGTGACACTTACGGGACCGTTTTATGGCTTCTTTACGTTTTCACCCGTCGATGGCATGTTTATATGCTTAAGTCAAAATTTTTGCAAATTTAGATTGTACCCTCCATCCGGAAGCCCCGTGACTACGCGGTCGGTTCCTACGAGTCACGTTGGTCCCGTGCGAGGTATTCGTGACCCTTACGGGACCGTTTTATGCTCGTTTTACATTTTCACCCTTCGATGGCATGTTTTTATGCTTAAGTCTATTTTTTTTACAAATTTATGTCGTACACTCCAACCAGGAGCTTCGTGATTACGCGGTCGGTTCCTACAAGTCACATTGTTCCCGTGCGAGGTGTACGTGACACTTACGGGACCGTTTTAAGGCTGTTTTATGTTTTCACCCTTCGATGGCATGTTTTTATGCTTAAGTCTCATTTTTTACAAATTTACGTCGTACACTCCAACCGGGAGCCCCTTGATTACGCGGTCGGTTCCTACGAGTCACATTGGTCCCGTACGAGGTGTTCGTGACAATTACGGGACCGTTTTAAGGCTGTTTTATGTTTTCACCCTTCGATAGCATGTTTTTATGCTTAAGTCTATTTTTTTACAAATTTACGTCTTACACTCCAATCGGGAGCCCCTTGATTACGCGGTCGGTTCCTACGAGTCACATTGGTCCAGTACGAGGTGTTCGTGACACTTACGGGACCGTTTTAAGGCTGTTTTATGTTTTCACCCTTCGATAGCATGTTTTTATGCTTAAGTCTATTTTTTTACAAATTTACGTCGTACACTCCAACCGGGAGCCCTGTGACTACGCGGTCGGTTCCTACGAGTTACATTGGTCACGTGTGACGTGTTCGTGTCTCTTACTGGACCGTTTTATGGCTGTTTTACGTTTTCACCCTTCGATGGCATATTTTCATGCTTAAGTCTAAATTTTTTAAAATTTACGTCGTACACTCCAACCGAGATCCCCGTGACTACGCGTTCGGTTCCTACGAGACACATTGGTTCGGTGCGAGGTGTTCGTGGCTCTTAGTGGACCTTTTTATGCTCGTTTTATGTTTTCACCCTTCGATGGCATGTTTTTATGCTTAAGTGTAATTTTTTGCAAATTTAAGTCGTACACTCCAACCGGGATCCCCGTGACTACGCAGTCGGTTCCTACGAGTCACATTGGTACCGTGCGTGGTGTTCGTGACACTTACGAGACCGTTTTATGGCTTCTTTACGTTTTCACCCGTCGATGGCATGTTTTTATGCTTAAGTCTAAATTTTTGCAAATTTAGATTGTACCCCCCATCCGGAAGCCCCGTGACTACGCGGTCGGTTCCTACGAGTCACGTTGGTCCCGTGCGAGGTATTCGTGATCCTTACGGGACCGTTTTATGCTCGTTTTACATTTTCACCCTTCGATGGCATGTTTTTATGCTTAAGTCTATTTTTTTTACAAATTTATGTCGTACACTCCAACCAGGAGCTTCGTGATTACGCGGTCGGTTCCTACAAGTCACATTGTTCCCGTGCGAGGTGTTCGTGACACTTACGGGACCGTTTTAAGGCTGTTTTATGTTTTCACCCTTCGATTGCATGTTTTTATGCTTAAGTCTAAATTTTTGCAAATTTATGTCGTACACTCCAACTGGGAGCCCCGTGATTATGCGGTTGGTTCCTACGACTCACATTGGTCACGTGCGAGGTGTTCGTGACACTTAAAGGACCGTTTTATGCTCGTTTTACGTTTTCACCCTTCGATGGCATGTTTTTATGCTTAAGTGTAATTTTTTGCAAATTTAAGTCGTACACTCCAACCGGGATCCCCGTGACTACGCAGTCGGTTCCTACGAGTCACATTGGTACCGTGCGAGGTGTTCGTGACACTTACGGGACCGTTTTATGGCTTCTTTACGTTTTCACCCGTCGATGGCATGTTTATATGCTTAAGTCTAAATTTTTGCAAATTTAGATTGTACCCTCCATCCGGAAGCCCCGTGACTACGCGGTCGGTTCCTACGAGTCACGTTGGTCCCGTGCGAGGTATTCGTGACCCTTACGGGACCGTTTTATGCTTGTTTTACATTTTCACCCTTCGATGGCATGTTTTTATGCTTAAGTCTATTTTTTTTACAAATTTATGTCGTACACTCCAACCAGGAGCTTCGTGATTACGCGGTCGGTTCCTACAAGTCACATTGTTCCCGTGCGAGGTGTACGTGACACTTACGGGACCGTTTTAAGGCTGTTTTATGTTTTCACCCTTCGATGGCATGTTTTTATGCTTAAGTCTAATTTTTTACAAATTTACGTCGTACACTCCAACCGGGAGCCCCTTGATTACGCGGTCGGTTCCTACGAGTCACATTGGTCCCGTACGAGGTGTTCGTGACACTTACGGGACCGTTTTAAGGCTGTTTTATGTTTTCACCCTTCGATAGCATGTTTTTATGCTTAAGTCTATTTTTTTACAAATTTACGTCTTACACTCCAATCGGGAGCCCCTTCATTACGCGGTCGGTTCCTACGAGTCACATTGGTCCAGTACGAGGTGTTCGTGACACTTACGGGACCGTTTTAAGGCTGTTTTATGTTTTTACCCTTCGATAGCATGTTTTTATGCTTAAGTCTATTTTTTTACAAATTTACGTCGTACACTCCAACCGGGAGCCCTGTGACTACGCGGTCGGTTCCTACGAGTTACATTGGTCACGTGTGACGTGTTCGTGTCTCTTACGGGACCGTTTTATGGCTGTTTTACGTTTTCACCCTTCGATGGCATATTTTCATGCTTAAGTCTAAATTTTTTAAAATTTACGTCGTACACTCCAACCGAGATCCCCGTGACTACGCGGTCGGTTCCTACGGGTCACATTGGTCCCGTACGAGGTGTTCGTGACTCTTACGGGACCGTTTTATGCTCATTTTATGTTTTCACCCTTCGATGGCATGTTTTAATACTTTAGTTTAAATATTTACAAATTTATGTCGTACACTCCAACCGGGAGACCCGTGACTATTCGATCGGTTCCTACGAGTCACATTGGTCCCTTATGAGGTGTTCGTGACATTTTCGGGACAGTGTTATGCTCGTTTTACGTTTTCACCCTTCGATGGCATGTTTTATGCTTAAGTCTACTTTTTTGTAAATTTACGTCGTACACTCCAACCGGGAGCATCGTGACTACGCGGTCGATTCCTACGAGTCATATTGGTCCCGTGCGAGGGGCTCGTGACTCTTATCGGACCGTTTTATGGCTGTTTCACGTTTTCACACTTCGATGGCATGTTTTTTTGCTTTAGTGTAATTTTTTACAAATTTACGTCATACACTCCAACCGGGATCCCCGTGACTACGCGGTCGGTTCCTACGAGTCACATTGGTCCCGTGCGAGGTGTTCGTGACTCATACGGGACCGTTTTATGGCTGTTTCACGTTTTCACACTTCGATGGCATGTTTTTTTGCTTAAGTGTAATTTTTTACAAATTTAAGTCGTACACTCCAACCGGGATCCCTGTGACTACGCTGTCGGTTCCTACAAGTCACATTGGTCCCGTGCGAGGTGTTCGTGACTCATACGTGACCGTTTTAAGGCTGTTTTACGTTTTCACCCATCGATGGCATGTTTTTATGCTTAAGTCTAAATTTTTGCAATTTTACGCCGTACACTCCAACCGGGAGCACCGTGATTATGCGGTTGGTTCCTACGACTCACATTGGTCACGTGCTAGGTGTTCGTGACACTTAATGGACCGTTTTATGCTCGTTTTACGTTTTCACCCTTCGATGGCATGTTTTTATGCTTAAGTGTAATTTTTTGCAAATTTAAGTCGTACACTCCAACCGGGATCCCCGTGACTACGCAGTCGGTTCCTACGAGTCACATTGGTCCCGTGCGAGGTCTTCGTGACACTTACGGGACCGTTTTAAGGCTGTTTTATGTTTTCACCCTTCGATGGCATGTTTTTATGCTTAAGGCTATTTTTTTACAAATTTATGTCGTACACTCCAACCGGGAGACCCGTGACTATTCGATCGGTTCCTACGAGTCACATTGGTCCCGTATGAGGTGTTCGTGACATTTTCGGGACAGTGTTATGCTCGTTTTACGTTTTCACCCTTCGATGGCATGTTTTATGCTTAAGTCTACTTTTTTGTAAATTTACGTCGTACACTCCAACCGGGAGCATCGTGACTACGCGGTCGATTCCTACGAGTCATATTGGTCCCGTGCGAGGGGCTCGTGACTCTTATCGGACCGTTTTATGGTTGTTTCACGTTTTCACACTTCGATGGCATGTTTTTTTGCTTTAGTGTAATTTTTTACAAATTTACGTCATACACTCCAACCGGGATCCCCGTGACTACGCGGTCGGTTCCTACGAGTCACATTGGTCCCTCGCGAGGTGTTCGTGACTCATATGGGACCGTTTTATGGCTGTTTCACGTTTTCACACTTCGACGGCATGTTTTTTTGCTTAAGTGTAATTTTTTACAAATTTAAGTCGTACACTCCAACCGGGATCCCTGTGACTACGCATTCGGTTCCTACAAGTCACATTGGTCCCGTGCGAAGTGTTCGTGACTCATACGGGACCGTTTTAAGGCTGTTTTACATTTTCACCCATCGATGGCATGTTTTTATGCTTAAGTCTAAATTTTTGCAAATTTACGTCGTACACTCCAACCGGGAGCCCCGTGATTATGCGTTTGGTTCCTACGACTCACATTGGTCACGTGCGAGGTGTTCGTGACACTTAAAGGACCGTTTTATGCTCGTTTTACGTTTTCACCCTTCGATGGCATGTTTTTATGCTTAAGTGTAATTTTTTGCAAATTTAAGTCGTACACTCCAACCGGGATCCCCGTGACTACGCAGTCGGTTCCTACGAGTCACATTGGTACCGTGCGAGGTGTTCGTGACACTTACGGGACCGTTTTATGACTTCTTTACGTTTTCACCCGTCGATGGCATGTTTATATGCTTAAGTCTAAATTTTTGCAAATTTAGATTGTACCCTCCATCCGGAAGCCCCGTGACTACGCGGTCGGTTCCTACGAGTCACGTTGGTCCCGTGCGAGGTATTCGTGACCCTTACGGGACCGTTTTATGCTTGTTTGACATTTTCACCCTTCGATGGCATGCTTTTATGCTTAAGTCTATTTTTTTTACAAATTTATGTCGTACACTCCAACCAGGAGCTTCGTGATTACACGGTCGGTTCCTACAAGTCACATTGTTCCCGTGCGAGGTGTTCGTGACACTTACGGGACCGATTTAGGGTTGTTTTATGTTTTCACCCTTCGATGGCATGTTTTTATGCTTAAGTCTATTTTTTTAAAAATTTACGTCGTACACTCCAACCGGGAGCCCGGTGATTACGCGGTCAGTTCCTACGAGTCACATTGGTCCCGTGCGAGGTGTACGTGACACTTACGGGACCGTTTTAAGGCTGTTTTATGTTTTCACCCTTCGATGGCATATTTTTATGCTTAAGTCTATTTTTTTACAAATTTACGTCGTACACTCCAATCGGGAGCCCCTTGATTACGCGGTCGGTTCCTACGAGTCACATTGGTCCAGTACGAGGTGTTCGTGACACTTACGGGACCGTTTTAAGGCTGTTTTATGTTTTCACCCTTCGATAGCATGTTTTTATGCTTAAGTCTATTTTTTTACAAATTTACGTCGTACACTCCAACCGGGAGCCCTGGGACTACGCGGTCGGTTCCTACGAGTTACATTGGTCACGTGTGAGGTGTTCGTGTCTCTTACGGGACCGTTTTATGGCTGTTTTACGTTTTCACCCTTCCATGGCATATTTTTATGCTTAAGTCTAAATTTTTTAAAATTTACGTCGTACACTACAACCGAGATCCCCGTGACTACGCGTTCGGTTCCTACGAGACACATTGGTTCGGTGCGAGGTGTTCGTGGCTCTTAGGGGACCTTTTTATGCTCGTTTTATGTTTTCACCCTTCGATGGCATGTTTTTATGCTTAAGTCTAAATTTTTGCAAATTTACGTCGTACACTCCAACCGGGAGCCCCGTGATTATGCGGTTGGTTCCTACGACTCACATTGGTCACGTGCGAGGTGTTCGTGACACTTAAAGGACCGTTTTATGCTCGTTTTATGTTTTCACCCTTCGATGGCATGTTTTTATGCTTAAGTGTAATTTTTTGCAAATTTAAGTCGTACACTCCAACCGGGATCCCCGTGACTACGCAGTCGGTTCCTACGAGTCACATTGGTACCGTGCGAGGTGTTCGTGACACTTACGGGACCGTTTTATGGCTTCTTTACGTTTTCACCAGTCGATGGCATGTTTATATGCTTAAGTCTAAATTTTTGCAAATTTAGATTGTACCCTCCATCCGGAAGCCCCGTGACTACGCGGTCGGTTCCTACGAGTCACGTTGGTCCCGTGCGAGGTATTCGTGACCCTTACGGGACCGTTTTATGCTTGTTTTACATTTTCACCCTTCGATGGCATGTTTTTATGCTTAAGTCTATTTTTTTTACAAATTTATGTCGTACACTCCAACCAGGAGCTTCGTGATTACGCGATCGGTTCCTACAAGTCACATTGTTCCCGTGCGAGGTGTTCATGACACTTACGGGACCGATTTAGGGTTGTTTTATGTTTTCACCCTTCGATGGCATGTTTTTATGCTTAAGTCTATTTTTTTAAAAATTTACGTCGTACACTCCAACCGGGAGCCCTCAAATTACGCGGTCAGTTCCTACGAGTCACATTGGTCCCGTGCGAGGTGTACGTGACACTTACGGGACCGTTATAAGGCTGTTTTATGTTTTCACCCTTCGATGGCATGTTTTTATGCTTAAGTCTATTTTTTTAAAAATTTACGTCGTACACTCCAACCGGGAGCCCCGTGATTACGCGGTCAGTTCCTACGAGTCACATTGGTCCCGTGCGAGGTGTACGTGACACTTACGGGACCGTTTTAAGGCTGTTTTATGTTTTCACCCTTCGATGGCATGTTTTTATGCTTAAGTCTAATTTTTTACAAATTTACGTCGTACACTCCAACCGGGAGCCCCTTGATTACGCGGTCGGTTCCTACGAGTCACATTGGTCCCGTACGAGGTGTTCGTGACACTTACGGGACCGTTTTAAGGCTGTTTTTTGTTTTCACCCTTCGATAGCATGTTTTTATGCTTAAGTCTATTTTTTTACAAATTTACGTCTTACACTCCAATCGGGAGCCCCTTCATTACGCGGTCGGTTCCTACGAGTCACATTGGTCCAGTACGAGGTGTTCGTGACACTTACGGGACCGTTTTAAGGCTGTTTTACGTTTTCACCCTTCGATAGCATGTTTTTATGCTTAAGTCTATTTTTTTACAAATTTACGTCGTACACTCCAACCGGGAGCCCTGTGACTACACGGTCGGTTCCTACGAGTTACATTGGTCACGTGTGACGTGTTCGTGTCTCTTACGGGACCGTTTTATTGTTGTTTTACGTTTTCACCCTTCGATGGCATATTTTCATGCTTAAGTCTAAATTTTTTAAAATTTACGTCGTACACTCCAACCGAGATCCCCGTGACTACGCGGTCGGTTCCTACGGGTCACATTGGTCCCGTACGAGGTGTTCGTGACTCTTACGGGACCGTTTTATGCTCATTTTATGTTTTCACCCTTCGATGGCATGTTTTAATACTTTAGTTTAAATATTTACAAATTTATGTCGTACACTCCAACCGGGAGACCCGTGACTATTCGATCGGTTCCTACGAGTCACATTGGTCCCGTATGAGGTGTTCGTGACACTTTCGGGACAGTGTTATGCTCGTTTTACGTTTTCACCCTTCGATGGCATGTTTTATGCTTAAGTCTACTTTTTTGTAAATTTACGTCGTACACTCCAACCGGGAGCATCGTGACTACGCGGTCGATTCCTACGAGTCATATTGGTCCCGTGCGAGGGGGTCGTGACTCTTATCGGACCGTTTTATGGCTGTTTCACGTTTTCACACTTCGATGGCATGTTTTTTTGCTTTAGTGTAATTTTTTACAAATTTAAGTCGTACACTCCAACCGGGATCCCTGTGACTACGCTGTCGGTTCCTACAAGTCACATTGGTCCCGTGCGAGGTGTTTGTGACTCATACGTGACCGTTTTAAGGCTGTTTTACGTTTTCACCCATCGATGGCATGTTTTTATGCTTAAGTCTAAATTTTTGAAAATTTACGTCGTACACTCCAACCGGGAGCCCCGTGATTATGCGGTTGGTTCCTACGACTCACATTGGTCACGTGCGAGGTGTTCGTGACACTTAAAGGACCGTTTTATGCTCGTTTTACGTTTTCACCCTTCGATGGCATGTTTTTATGCTTAAGTGTAATTTTTTGCAAATTTAAGTCGTACACTCCAACCGGGATCCCCGTGACTACGCAGTCGGTTCCTACGAGTCACATTGGTCCCGTGCGAGGTCTTCGTGACACTTACGGGACCGTTTTAAGGCTGTTTTTTGTTTTCACCCTTCGATGGCATGTTTTTATGCTTAAGGCTATTTTTTTACAAATTTATGTCGTACACTCCAACCGGGAGACCCGTGACTATTCGATCGGTTCGTACGAGTCACATTGGTCCCTTATGAGGTGTTCGTGACACTTTCGGGACAGTGTTATGCTCGTTTTACGTTTTCACCCTTCGATGGCATGTTTTATGCTTAAGTCTACTTTTTTGTAAATTTACGTCGTACACTCCAACCGGGAGCATCGTGACTACGCGGTCGATTTCTACTAGTCATATTGGTCCCGTCCGAGGGGCTCGTGACTCTTATCGGACCGTTTTATGGCTGTTTCACGTTTTCACACTTCGATGGCATGTTTTTTTGCTTTACTATAATTTTTTACAAATTTACGTCATACACTCCAACCGGGATCCCCGTGACTACGCGGTCGGTTCCTACGAGTCACATTGGTCCCTCGCGAGGTGTTCGTGACTCATACGGGACCGTTTTATGGCTGTTTCACGTTTTCACACTTCGATGGCATGTTTTTTTGCTTAAGTGTAATTTTTTACAAATTTAAGTCGTACACTCCAACCGGGATCCCTGTGACAACGCAGTCGGTTCCTACAAGTCACATTGGTCCCGTGCGAGGTGTTCGTGACTCATACGGGACCGTTTTAAGGCTGTTTTACGTTTTCACCCATCGATGGCATGTTTTTATGCTTAAGTCTAAATTTTTGCAAATTTACGTCGTACACTCCAACCGGGAGCCCCGTGATTATGCGGTTGGTTCCTACGACTCACATTGGTCACGTGCGAGGTGTTCGTGACACTTAAAGGACCGTTTTATGCTCGTTTTACGTTTTCACCCTTCGATGGCATGTTTTTATGCTTAAGTGTAATTTTTTGCAAATTTAAGTCGTACACTCCAACCGGGATCCCCGTGACTACGCAGTCGGTTCCTACGAGTCACATTGGTACCGTGCGAGGTGTTCGTGACACTTACGGGACCGTTTTATGGCTTCTTTACGTTTTCACCCGTCGATGGCATGTTTATATGCTTAAGTCTAAATTTTTGCAAATTTAGATTGTACCCTCCATCCGGAAGCCCCGTGACTACGCGGTCGGTTCCTACGAGTCACGTTGGTCCCGTGCGAGGTATTCGTGACCCTTACGGGACCGTTTTATGCTTGTTTTACATTTTCACCCTTCGATGGCATGTTTTTATGCTTAAGTCTATTTTTTTCACAAATTTATGTCGTACACTCCAACCAGGAGCTTCGTGATTACGCGGTCGGTTCCTACAAGTCACATTGTTCCCGTGCGAGGTGTTCGTGACACTTACGGGACCGATTTAGGGTTGTTTTATGTTTTCACCCTTCGATGGCATGTTTTTATGCTTAAGTCTATTTTTTAAAAAATTTACGTCGTATACTCCAACCGGGAGCCCTGTGATTACGCGGTCAGTTCCTACGAGTCACATTGGTCCCGTGCGAGGTGTACGTGACACTTACGGGACCGTTTTAAGGCTGTTTTATGTTTTCACCCTTCGATGGCATGTTTTTATGCTTAAGTCTATTTTTTTACAAATTTACGTCGTACACTCCAATCGGGAGCCCCTTGATTACGCGGTCGGTTCCTACGAGTCACATTGGTCCAGTACGAGGTGTTCGTGACACTTACTGGACCGTTTTAAGGCTGTTTTATGTTTTCACCCTTCGATAGCATGTTTTTATGCTTAAGTCTATTTTTTTACAAATTTACGTCGTACACTCCAACCGGGAGCCCTGGGACTACGCGGTCGGTTCCTACGAGTTACATTGGTCACGTGTGAGGTGTTCGTGTCTCTTACGGGACCGTTTTATGGCTGTTTTACGTTTTCACCCTTCCATGGCACATTTTTATGCTTAAGTCTAAATTTTTTAAAATTTACGTCGTACACTCCAACCGAGATCCCCGTGACTACGCGTTCGGTTCCTACGAGACACATTGGTTCGGTGCGAGGTGTTCGTGGCTCTTAGGGGACCTTTTTATGCTCGTTTTATGTTTTCACCCTTCGATGGCATGTTTTTATGCTTAAGTCTAAATTTTTGCAAATTTACGTCGTACACTCCAACCGGGAGCCCCGTGATTATGCGGTTGGTTCCTACGACTCACATTGGTCACGTGCGAGGTGTTCGTGACACTTAAAGGACCGTTTTATGCTCGTTTTACGTTTTCACCCTTCGATGGCATGTTTTTATGCTTAAGTGTAATTTTTTGCAAATTTAAGTCGTACACTCCAACCGGGATCCCCGTGACTACGCAGTCGGTTCCTACGAGTCACATTGGTACCGTGCGAGATGTTCGTGACACTTACGGGACCGTTTTATGGCTTCTTTACGTTTTCACCCGTCGATGGCATGTTTATATGCTTAAGTCTAAATTTTTGCAAATTTAGATTGTACCCTCCATCCGGAAGCCCCGTGACTACGCGGTCGGTTCCTACGAGTCACGTTGGTCCCGTGCGAGGTATTCGTGACCCTTACGGGACCGTTTTATGCTTGTTTTACATTTTCACCCTTCGATGGCATGTTTTTATGCTTAAGTCTATTTTTTTTACAAATTTATGTCGTACACTCCAACCAGGAGCTTCGTGATTACGCGGTCGGTTCCTACAAGTCACATTGTTCCCGTGCGAGGTGTTCGTGACACTTACGGGACCGATTTAGGGTTGTTTTATGTTTTCACCCTTCGATGGCATGTTTTTATGCTTAAGTCTATTTTTTTAAAAATTTACGTCGTATACTCCAACCGGGAGCCCCTTCATTACGCGGTCGGTTCCTACGAGTCACATTGGTCCCGTGCGAGGTGTACGTGACACTTACGGGACCGTTTTAAGGCTGTTTTATGTTTTCACCCTTCGATGGCATGTTTTTATGCTTAAGTCTATTTTTTTACAAATTTACGTCGTACACTCCAATCGGGAGCCCCTTGATTACGCGGTCGGTTCCTACGAGTCACATTGGTCCAGTACGAGGTGTTCGTGACACTTACGGGACCGTTTTAAGGCTGTTTTATGTTTTCACCCTTCGATAGCATGTTTTTATGCTTAAGTCTATTTTTTTAAAAATTTACGTCGTACACTCCAACCGGGATCCCCGTGACTACGCAGTCGGTTCCTACGAGTCACATTGGTACCGTGCGAGGTGTTCGTGACACTTACGGGACCGTTTTATGGCTTCTTTACGTTTTGACCCGTCGATGGCATGTTTATATGCTTAAGTCTAAATTTTTGCAAATTTAGATTGTACCCTCCATCCGGAAGCCCCGTGACTACGCGGTCGGTTCCTACGAGTCACGTTGGTCCCGTGCGAGGTATTCGTGACCCTTACGGGACCGTTTTATGCTCGTTTTACATTTTCACCCTTCGATGGCTTGTTTTTATGCTTAAGTCTTTTTTTTTACAAATTTAGGTCGTACACTCAATCAGGAGCTCCGTGATTACGCGGTCGGTTCCTACGAGTCACATTGGTCCCGTGCGAGGTGTTCGTGACACTTACGGGACCGTTTTATGGCTGTTTTATGTTTTCACCCTTCGATGGCATGTTTTTATGCTTAACTGTAATTTTTTACAAATTTACGTCATACACTCCAACCGGGAGCCCCGTGATTACGCGATCGGTTCCTATGAGACACATTGGTCCTGTGCGAGGTGTTCGTGGCTCTTAGGGGACCTTTTTATGCTCGTTTTATGATTTCACCCTTCGATGGCATGTTTTTATGCTTAGGTCTAAATTTTTGTAAATTTACATCGTACACTCCAACCGGGAGCCCGTGATTACGCGGTTGGTTCCTATGACTCTCATTGGTCAGGTGCGAGGTGTTCGTGACACTTACGGGACCGTTTTATGCTCGTTCTACGTTTTCACCCTTCGATGGCATGTGTTTATGCTTAAGTGTAATTTTTTGCAAATTTAAGTCGTACACTCCAATCGGGATCCCCGTGACTACGCAGTCGGTTCCTACGAGTCACATTGGTCCCGTGCGAGGTGTTCGTGACACTTACGGGACCGTTTTATGGCTGTTTTACGTTTTCACCCGTCGATGGCATGTTTATATGCTTAAGTCTAAATTTTTTCAAATTTACATTGTACCCTCCAACCGGAAGCCCCATGACTACGCGGTCGGTTCCTACGAGTCACGTTGGTCCCGTGCGAGGTGTTCGTGACACTTACCGGACCGTTTTATGCTCGTTTTACATTTTCACCCTTCGATGGCATGTTTTAGGCTTAAGTCTACTTTTTTACAAATTTATGTCGTACACTCCAACCATGAGCTCCGTGATTACGCGGTCGGTTCCTACGATTCACATTGGTCCCGTGCGAGGTGTTCATGACACTTACGGGACCGATTTAAGGCTGTTTTATGTTTTCACCCTTCGATGACATGTTTTTATGCTTAAGTCTATTTTTTTACAAATTTACGTCGTACACTCCAACCGGGAGCCCCTTGATTACGCGGTCGGTTCCTACGAGTCACATTGGTCCCGTACGAGGTGTTCGTGACATGTACGGGACCGTTTTAAGGCTGTTTTATGTTTTCACCCTTCGATGGCCTGTTTTTATGCTTAAGTCAATTTTTTTACAAATTTACGTCGTACACTCCAACCGGGAGCCCCGTGACTACGCGATCGATTCCTACGAGTTACATTGGTCACGTGTGAGGTGTTCGTGTCTCTTACGGGACCGTTTTATGGCTGTTTTATGTTTTCACCCACCGATGGCATATTTTCATGCTTAAGTCTAAATTTTTGAAAATTTACGTCGTACACTCCAACCGAGATCCCCGTGACTACGCGGTCGGTTCCTACGAGTCACATTCGTCCCGTACGAGGTGTTCGTGACTCTTACGGGACCGTTTTATGCTCGTTTTATGTTTTCACCCTCCGATGGCATGTTTTAATACTTAAGTCTAAATTTTTACAAATTTATGTCGTACACTCCAACCGGGTGACCCGTGACTATTCGGTCGGTTCCTACGAGTCACATTGGTCCCGTATGATGTGTTCATGACACTTTCGGGACAGTGTTATGCTCGTTTTACGTTTTCACCATTCAATGGCATGTTTTATGCTTAAGTCTAATTTTTTGTAAATTTACGTCGTACACTCCAACCGGGAGCTTCGTGACTATGCGGTCGATTCCTACGAGTCATACTGGTCCCGTGCGAGGAGCTCGTGACTCTTACCGGACCGTTTTATGGCTGTTTCACGTTTTCACACTTCGATGGCATGTTTTTTTGCTTAAGTGTAATTTTTTACAAATTTACGTCGTACACTCCAACCGGGATCCCCGTGACTACGCGGTCGGTTCCTAAGAGTCACATTGGTCCGTGCGAGGGGCTCGTTACTCTTACCGGACCATTTTATAGCTGTTTCACGTTTTCACACTTCGATGGCATTTTTTTTGCTTAAGTGTAATTTTTTGCAAATTTACGTCGTACACTCCAATCGGGATCCCCGTGACTACGCGGTCGGTTCCTACAAGTCACATTGGTCCCGTGCGAGGTGTTCGTGACTCATACGGGACCGTTTTATGGTTGTTTTACGTTTTCACCCATCGATGGCATGTTTTTATGCTTAAGTCTAATTTTTTGCAAATTTACGTCGTACACTCCAACCGGGAGCCCCGTGATTATGCGGTTGCTTCCTACGACTCACATTGGTCCCGTGCGAGGTGTTAGTGACACTTACGGGACCGTTTTATGCTTGGTTTACGTTTTCACCCTTCGATGGCATGTTTTTATGCATAAGTGTAATTTTTTCCAAATTTAAGTCGTACACTCCAACCGGGATCCCCGTGACTATGCGATCGGTTCCTACGAGTCACATTGGTCCCGTGCAAGGTATTCGTGACACTTACGAGACCGTTTTGTGGCTGTTTTATGTTTTCACCCGTCGATGGCATGTTTATATGCTTCAATCTAAATTTTTGCAAATTTACATTGTACCCTCCAACCGGAAGCCCCGTGACTATGCGGTCGGTTCCTACGAGTCACGTTGGTCCCGTGCGAGGTGTTCGTGACACTTACGGGACCGTTTTATGCTCGTTTTACATTTTCACCCTTCGATGGCATGTTTTTATTCTTAAGTCTATTTTTTTTACAAATTTAGGTCGTACACTCCAATCAGGAGCTCCGTGATTACGCGGTCGGTTCCTAAGAGTCACATTGGTCCCGTGCGAGGTGTTTATGACACTTACGGGGCCGATTTAAGGCTGTTTTAAGTTTTCACCCTTCGATGGCATTTTGTTTTATGCTTAAGTCTATTTTTTTACAAATTTACGTCGTACACCCGTGATTACGCGGTCGGTTCCTACGAGTCACATTGGTCCCGTGCGAGGTGTTCGTGACACTTACAGGACCGTTTTAAGGCTGTTTTATGTTTTCACCCTTTGATGGCATGTTTTTATTCTTAAGTCTATTTTTTTAGAAATTTACGTGGTACACTCCAACCGGGAGCCCCGTGATTACGCGATCGGTTCCTACGAGACACTTTGGTCCGGTGCAAGGTGTTCGTGGCTCTTAGGGAACCTTTTTATGCTCGTTTTATGTTTTCACCCTTCGATCGCATGTTCTTATGCTTAAGTCTAGATTTTTGCAAATTTGTACACTCCAACCGGGAGCCCCGTGAATACGCGGTTGGTTCCTACGACTCACATTGGTCACGTGCTAGGTGTTCGTGACACTTACAGGACCGTTTTATGCTCGTTTTACATTTTCACCCTTCGATGGCATGTTTTTATGCTTAAGTGTATTTTTTTGCAAATTTAAGTCGTACACTCCAACCGGGATCCCCGTGACTACGCAGTCGGTTCCTACGAGTCACATTGGTCCCGTGAGAGGTGTTCGTGACACTTACGGGACCGTTTTATGGCTGTTTTACGTTTTCACCCGTCGATGGCATGTTTATATGCTTAATTCCAAATTTTTGCAAATTTACATTGTACCCTCCAACCGAAAGCCCCGTGACTACGCGGTCGGTTCCTACGAGTCACATTGGTCCCGTATGAGGTGATCGTGACACTTTCGGGACAGTGTTATGCTCGTTTTAAGTTTTCACCCTTCGATAGCATGTTTTATGCTTAAGTCTAATTTTTTGTAACTTTACGTCGTACAGTCCAACCGGGAGCATCGTGACTACGCGGTCGATTCCTACGAGTCATATTGGTCCCGTGCGAGGGGCTCGTGACTCTTACCGGACCGTTTTATGGATGTTTCAAGTTTTCACACTTCGATGGCATGTTTTTTTGCTTAAGTGTAATTTTTTACAAATTTACGTCGTACACTCCAACCGGGATCCCCGTGACTACGCGGTCGGTTCCTACGAGTCACATTGGTCCCGTGCGAGGTGTTCGTGACTCATACGGGACCGTTTTATGGCTGTTTCACGTTTTCACACTTCGATGGCATGTTTTTTTGCTTAAGTGTAATTTTTTAAAAATTTAAGTCGTACACTCCAACCGGGATCCCTGTGACTACGCTGTCGGTTCCCAAGAGTCACATTGGTCCCGTGCGAGGTGTTCGTGACTCATACGGGACCGTTTTAAGGCTGTTTTACGTTTTCACCCATCGATGGCATGTTTTTATGCTTAAGTCTAAATTTTTGCAAATTTACGTCGTACACTCCAACCGGGAGCCCCGTGATTATGCGGTTGGTTCCTACGACTCACATTGGTCCCGTGCGAGGTCTTCGTGACACTTACGGGACCGTTTTAAGCTTGTTTTACGTTTTCACCAATCGATGGCATGTTTTTATGCTTAAGTGTAGTTTTTTGCAAATTTAAGTCGTACACTCCAACCGGGATCCCCGTGACTATGCGGTCGGTTCCTACGAGTCACATTGGTCCCGTGCAAGGTATTCGTGACACTTACGAGATCGTTTTATGGCTGTTTTATGTTTTCACCCGTCGATGGCATGTTTATATGCTTCAATCTAAATTTTTGCAAATTTACATTGTACCCTCCAACCGGAAGCCCCGTGACTATGCGGTCGGTTCCTACGAGTCACGTTGGTCCTGTGCGAGGTGTTCGTGACACTTACGGGACCGTTTTATGCTCGTTTTACATTTTCACCCTTCGATGGCATGTTTTTATTCTTAAGTCTATTTTTTTTACAAATTTAGGTCGTACACTCCAATCAGGAGCTCCGTGATTACGCGGTCGGTTCCTAAGAGTCACATTGGTCCCGTGCGAGGTGTTTATGACACTTACGGGGCCGATTTAAGGCTGTTTTAAGTTTTCACCCTTCGATGGCATGTTTTTATGCTTAAGTCTATTTTTTTACAAATTTACGTCGTACACCCGTGATTACGCGGTCGGTTCCTACGAGTCACATTGGTCCCGTGCGAGGTGTTCGTGACACTTACAGGACCGTTTTAAGGCTGTTTTATGTTTTCACCCATTGATGGCATGTTTTTATTCTTAAGTCTATTTTTTTAGAAATTTACGTGGTACACTCCAACCGGGAGCCCCGTGATTACGCGATCGGTTCCTACGAGACACTTTGGTCCGGTGCAAGGTGTTCGTGGCTCTTAGGGGACCTTTTTATGCTCGTTTTATGTTTTCACCCTTCGATCGCATGTTCTTATGCTTAAGTCTAGATTTTTGCAAATTTGTACACTCCAACCGGGAGCCCCGTGAATACGCGGTTGGTTCCTACGACTCACATTGGTCACGTGCTAGGTGTTCGTGACACTTACAGGACCGTTTTATGCTCGTTTTACATTTTCACCCTTCGATGGCATGTTTTTATGCTTAAGTGTATTTTTTTGCAAATTTAAGTCGTACACTCCAACCGGGATCCCCGTGACTACGCAGTCGGTTCCTACGAGTCACATTGGTCCCGTGAGAGGTGTTCGTGACACTTACGGGACCGTTTTATGGCTGTTTTACGTTTTCACCCGTCGATGGCATGTTTATATGCTTAATTCCAAATTTTTGCAAATTTACATTGTACCCTCCAACCGAAAGCCCCGTGACTACGCGGTCGGTTCCTACGAGTCACATTGGTCCCGTATGAGGTGATCGTGACACTTTCGGGACAGTGTTATGCTCGTTTTAAGTTTTCACCCTTCGATAGCATGTTTTATGCTTAAGTCTAATTTTTTGTAACTTTACGTCGTACACTCCAACCGGGAGCATCGTGACTACGCGGTCGATTCCTACGAGTCATATTGGTCCCGTGCGAGGGGCTCGTGACTCTTACCGGACCGTTTTATGGCTGTTTCAAGTTTTCACACTTCGATGGCATGTTTTTTTGCTTAAGTGTAATTTTTTACAAATTTACGTCGTACACTCCAACCGGGATCCCCGTGACTACGCGGTCGGTTCCTACGAGTCACATTGGTCCCGTGCGAGGTGTTCGTGACTCATACGGGACCGTTTTATGGCTGTTTCACGTTTTCACACTTCGATGGCATGTTTTTTTGCTTAAGTGTAATTTTTTAAAAATTTACGTCGTACACTCCAACCGGGATCCCTGTGACTACGCTGTCGGTTCCCAAGAGTCACATTGGTCCCGTGCGAGGTGTTCGTGACTCATACGGGACCGTTTTAAGGCTGTTTTACGTTTTCACCCATCGATGGCATGTTTTTATGCTTAAGTCTAAATTTTTGCAAATTTACGTCGTACACTCCAACCGGGAGCCCCGTGATTATGCGGTTGGTTCCTACGACTCACATTGGTCCCGTGCGAGGTCTTCGTGACACTTACGGGACCGTTTTAATCTTGTTTTACGTTTTCACCAATCGATGGCATGTTTTTATGCTTAAGTGTAGTTTTTTGCAAATTTAAGTCGTACACTCCTACCGGGATCCCCGTGACTACGCGGTCGGTTCCTACGAGCCACATTGGTCCCGTGCGAGGTGTTCGTGACACTTACGGGACCGTTTTATGGCTGTTTTATGTTTTCACCCGTCGATGGCATGTTTATATGCTTCAATCTAAATTTTTGCAAATTTACATTGTACCCTCCAACCGGAAGCCCCGTGACTACGCGGTCGGTTCCTACGAGTCACGTTGGTCCCGTGTGAGGTGTTCGTGACACTTACAGGACCGTTTTATGCTCGTTTTACATTTTCACCCTTCGATGGCATGTTTTTATGCTTAAGTCTATTTTTTTACAAATTTAGGCCGGACACTCCAATCAGGAGCGCCGTGATTACGCGGTCGGTTCCTAAGAGTCACATTGGTCCCGTGCGAGGTGTTCATGACACTTACGGGGCCGATTTAAGGCTGTTTTAAGTTTTCACCCTTCGATGGCATGTTTTTATGCTTAAGTCTATTTTTTTACAAATTTACGTCGTACACTCCAACCGGGAGCCCCGTGATTACGTGGTCGGTTCCTACGAGTCACATTGGTCCCCTGCGAGGTGTTCGTGACACTTACAGGACCGTTTTAAGGCTGTTTTAGGTTTTCACCCTTTGATGGCATGTTTTTATGCTTAAGTCTATTTTTTTACAAATTTACGTCGTACAATCCAACCGGGAGCCCCGTGATTACGCGATCGGTTCCTATGAGACACATTGGTCCGGTGCGAGGTGTTCGTGGCTCTTAGGGGACCTTTTTATGCTCGTTTTATGTTTTCACCCTTCGATGGAATGTTTTTATGCTTAAGTCTAAATTTTTGCCAATTTACGTCGAACACTCCAACCGGGAGCCCCGTGATTACGCGGTTGGTTCCTATGACTCTCATTGGTCACGTGCGAGGAGTTCGTGACACATACGGGACCGTTTTATGCTCGTTCTGCGTTTTCACCCTTCGATGGCATGTGTTTATGCTTAAGTGTAATTTTTTGCAAATTTAAGTCGTACACTCCAACCGGGATCCTCGTGACTACGCAGTCGGTTCCTACGAGTCACATTGGTCCCGTGCGAGGTGTTCATGACACTTATGGGACCGATTTAAGGATGTTTTATGTTTTCACCCTTCGATGGCATGTTTTTATGCTTAAGTCTATTTTTTTACAAATTTACGTCGTACACTCCAACCGGGAGCCCCTTGATTACGCGGTCGGTTCCTACGAGTCACATTGGTCCCGTACGAGGTGTTCATGACACGTACGGGACCGTTTTAAGGCTGTTTTATGTTTTCACCCTTCGATGGCCTGTTTTTATGCTTAAGTCAATTTTTTTACAAATTTACGTCGTACACTCCAACCGGGAGCCCCGTGACTACGCGATCGGTTCCTACGAGTTACATTGGTCACGTGTGAGGTGTTCGTGTCTCTTACGGGACCGTTTTATGGTTGTTTTACGTTTTCATCCACCGATTGCATATTTTCATGCTTAAGTCTAAATTTTTGAGAATTTACGTCGTACACTCCAACCGAGATCTCCGTGACTACGCGGTCGGTTCCTACGAGTCACATTGGTCCCGTACGAGGTGTTCGTGACTCTTACGGGACCATTTTATGCTCGTTTTATGTTTTCACCCTTCGATGGCATGTTTTAATACTTAAGTCTAAATTTTTACAAATTTACGTCGTACACTCCAACCGGGAGACCCGTGACTATTCGGTCGGTTCCTACGAGTCACATTGGTCCCGTATGAGGTGTTCGTGACACTTTCGGGACAGTGTTATGCTCGTTTTACGTTTTCACCATTCAACGGCATGTTTTATGCTCAAGTCTAATTTTTTGTAAATTTACGTCGTACACTCCAACCGGGAGCATCGTGACAATGCGGTCGATTCCTACGAGTCATACTAGTCCCGTACGAGGGGCTCGTGACTCTTACCGGACCGTTTTATGGCTGTTTCACGTTTTCACACTTCGATGGCATGTTTTTTTGCTTAAGTGTAATTTTTTACAAATTTACGTCGTACACTCCAACCGGGATCCCCGTGACTACGCGATCGGTTCCTACGAGTCACATTGGTCCGTGCGAGTGGCTCGTGACTCTTACCGGACCGTTTTATGGCTGTTTCACGTTTTCACACTTCGATGGCATTTTTTTTGCTTAAGTGTAATTTTTTACAAATTTACGTCGTACACTCCAATCGGGATCCCCGTGACTACGCGGTCAGTTCCTACGAGTCACATTGGTCCCGTGCGAGGTGTTCGTGACTCATACGGGGCCGTTTTATGGTTGTTTTACGTTTTCACCCATCGATGGCATGTTTTTATGCTTAAGTCTAAATTTTTGCAAATTTACGTCGTACACTCCAACCGGGAGCCCCGTGATTATGCGGTTGGTTCCTACGACTCACATTCGTCCCGTGCGAGGTGTTCGTGACACTTACGGGACCGTTTTATGCTTGTTTTACGTTTTCACCCTTCGATGGCATGTTTTTATGCTTAAATGTAATTTTTTCCAAATTTAAGTCGTACACTCCAACCGGGATCCCCGTGACTACGCGGTCGGTTCCTACGAGTCACATTGGTCCCGTGCAAGGTGTTCGTGACACTTACGGGACCGTTTTATGGCTGTTTTATGTTTTCACCCGTCGATGGCATGTTTATATGCTTCAATCTAAATTTTTGCAAATTTACATTGTACCCTCCAACCGGAAGCCCTGTGACTACGTGGTCGGTTCCTACGAGTCACGTTGGTCTCGTGCGAGGTGTTCGTGACACTTACGGGGCCGTTTTATGCTCGTTTTACATTTTCACCCTTCGATGGCATGTTTTTATGCTTAAGTCTATTTTTTTACGAATTTAGGTCGTACACTCCAATCAGGAGCGCCGTGATTACGCGGTCGGTTCCTAAGAGTCACATTGGTCCCGTGCGAGGTGTTCATGACACTTACGGGGCCGATTTAAGGCTGTTTTAATTTTTCACCCTTCGATGGCATGTTTTTATGCTTAAGTCTATTTTTTTACAAATTTACGTCGTACACTCCAACCGGGAGCCCCGTGATTACGCGGTCGGTTCCTACGAGTCACATTGGTCCCCTGCGAGGTGTTCGTGACACTTACAGGACCGTTTTAAGGCTGTTTTATGTTTTCACCCTTTGATGGCATGTTTTTATGCTTAAGTCTATTTTTTTACAAATTTACGTCGTACAATCCAACCGTGAGCCCCGTGATTACGCGATCGGTTCCTATGAGACACATTGGTCCGGTGCGAGGTGTTCGTGGCTCTTAGGGGACCTTTTTATGCTCGTTTTATGTTTTCACCCTTCGATGGCATGTTTTTATGCTTAAGTCTAAATTTTTGCAAATTTACGTCGTACACTCCAACCGGGAGCCCCGTGATTATGCGGTTGGTTCCTATGACTCTCATTGGTCACGTGTGAGGAGTTCGTGACACTTACGGGACCGTTTTATGCTCGTTCTGCGTTTTCACCCTTCGATGGCATGTGTTTATGCTTAAGTGTAATTTTTTGCAAATTTAAGTCGTACACTCCAACCGGGATCCTCGTGACTACGCAGTCGGTTCCTACGAGTCACATTGGTCCCGTGCGAGGTGTTCATGACACTTATGGGACCGATTTAAGGATGTTTTATGTTTTCACCCTTCGATGGCATGTTTTTATGCTTAAGTCTATTTTTTTACAAATTTACGTCGTACACTCCAACCGGGAGCCCCTTGATTACGCGGTCGGTTCCTACGAGTCACATTGGTCCCGTACGAGGTGTTCGTGACACGTACGGGACCGTTTTAAGGCTGTTTTATGTTTTCACCCTTCGATGGCCTGTTTTTATGCTTAAGTCAATTTTTTTACAAATTTACGTCGTACACTCCAACCGGGAGCCCCGTGACTACGCGATCGGTTCCTACGAGTTACATTGGTCACGTGTGAGGTGTTCGTGTCTCTTACGGGACCGTTTTATGGTTGTTTTACGTTTTCATCCACCGATTGCATATTTTCATGCTTAAGTCTAAATTTTTGAAAATTTACGTCGTACACTCCAACCGAGATCCCCGTGACTACGCGGTCGGTTCCTACGAGTCACATTGGTCCCGTACGAGGTGTTCGTGACTCTTACGGGACCGTTTTATGCTCGTTTTATGTTTTCACCCTTCGATGGCATGTTTTAATACTTAAGTCTAAATTTTTACAAATTTACGTCGTACACTCCAACCGGGAGACCCGTGACTATTCGGTCGGTTCCTACGAGTCACATTGGTCCCGTATGAGGTGTTCGTGACACTTTCGGGACAGGGTTATGCTCGTTTTACGTTTTCACCATTCAATGGCATGTTTTATGCTCAAGTCTAATTTTTTGTAAATTTACGTCGTACACTCCAACCGGGAGCATCGTGACTATGCGGTCGATTCCTACGAGTCATACTGGTCCCATGCGAGGGGCTCGTGACTCTTACCGGACCGTTTTATGGCTGTTTCACGTTTTCACACTTCGATGGCATGTTTTTTTGCTTAAGTGTAATTTTTTATAAATTTACGTCATACACTCCAACCGGGATCCCCGTGACTACGCGATCGGTTCCTACGAGTCACATTGGTCCGTGCGAGGGGCTCGTGACTCTTACCGGACCGTTTTATGGCTGTTTCACGTTTTCACACTTCGATGGCATTTTTTTTGCTTAAGTGTAATTTTTTACAAATTTACGTCGTACACTCCAATCGGGATCCCCGTGACTACGCGGTCAGTTCCTACGAGTCACATTGGTCCCGTGCGAGGTGTTCGTGACTCATACGGGACCGTTTTATGGTTGTTTTACGTTTTCACCCATCGATGGCATGTTTTTATGCTTAAGTCTAAATTTTTGCAAATTTACGTCGTACACTCCAACCGGGAGCCCCGTGATTATGCGGTTGGTTCCTACGACTCACATTGGTCCCGTGCGAGGTGTTCGTGACACTTACGGGACCGTTTTATGCTTGTTTTACGTTTTCACCCTTCGATGGCTTGTTTTTATGCTTAAATGTAATTTTTTCCAAATTTAAGTCATACACTCCAACCGGGATCCCCGTGACTACGCGGTCGGTTCCTACGAGTCACATTGGTCCCGTGCAAGGTGTTCGTGACACTTACGGGACTGTTTTATGGCTGTTTTATGTTTTCACCCGTCAATGGCATGTTTATATGCTTCAATCTAAATTTTTGCAAATTTACATTGTACCCTCCAACCGGAAGCCCTGTGACTACGCGGTCGGTTCCTACGAGTCACGTTGGTCCCGTGCGAGGTGTTCGTGACACTTACGGGGCCGTTTTATGCTCGTTTTACATTTTCAACCATCGATGGCATGTTTTTATTCTTAAGTCTATTTTTTTTACAAATTTAGGTCGTACACTCCAATCAGGAGCTCCGTGATTACGCGGTCGGTTCCTAAGAGTCACATTGGTCCCGTACGAGGTGTTCATGACACTTACGGGGCCAATTTAAGGCTGTTTTAAGTTTTCACCCTTCGATGGCATGTTTTTATGCTCAAGTCTATTTTTTTACAAATTTTACGTCGTACACTCCAACCGGGAGCCCCGTGATTACGCGGTCGGTTCCTACGAGTCACATTGGTCCCGTGCGAGGTGTTCGTGACACTTACAGGACCGTTTTAAGGCTGTTTTATGTTTTCACCCTTTGATGGCATGTTTTTATGCTTAAGTCTATTTTTTACAAATTTACGTCATACACTCCAACCGGGAGCCCCGTGATTACGCGATCGGTTCCTACGAGACACATTGGTCCGGTGCGAGGTGTTCGTGGCTCTTAGGGGACCTTTTTATGCTCGTTTTATGTTTTCACCCTTCGATGGCATGTTTTTATGCTTAAGTCGAGATTTTTGCATATTTGTACACTCCAACCGGGAGCCCCGTGATTACGCGGTTGGTTCCTACGACTCACATTGGTCACTTGCGAGGTGTTCGTGACACTTACGGGACCGTTTTATGCTCGTTTTACGTTTTCACCCTTCGATGGCATGTTTTTATGCTTAAGGGTATTTTTTTGCAAATTTAAGTTGTACACTCCAACCGGGATCCCCGTGACTATGCAGTCGGTTCCTACGAGTCACATTGGTCCCGTGCGAGGTGTTCGTGACACTTACGGGACCGTTTTATGGCTGTTTTACCTTTACACCCGTCGATGGCATGTTTATATGCTTAAGTATAAATTTTTTGCAAATTTACATTGTACCCTCCAATCGAAAGCCACGTGACTACGCGATCGGTTCCTACGAGTCACGTTGGTCCCGTGCGAGGTGTTCGTGACACTTATGGGACCGTTTTATGCTCGTTTTACATTTTCGCCCTTCGATGGCATGTTTTTATGCTTAAGCCTATTTTTTTTTTCAAATTTATGTCGTACACTCCAACCAGGAGCTCCGTGATTACGCGGTCGGTTCCTACGAGTCACATTGGTCACGTGCGAGGTGTTCGTGACACTTATGGGACCGATTTAAGGCTGTTTTATGTTTTCACCCTTCGATGACATGTTTTTATGCTTAAGTCTATTTTTTTACAAATTTACGTCGTACACTCCAACCGGGAGCCCCGTGATTATGCGGTTGGTTCCTACGACTCACATTGGTCACGTGCGAGGTGTTCGTGACAGTTACGGGACCGTTTTATGCTCGTTTTACATTTTCACCCTTCGATGGCATATTTTTATGCTTAAGTCTATTTTTTTAAAAATTTACGTCGTACACTCCAACCGGGAGTCCCGTGATTACGTGGTCGGTTCCTATGAGTCACATTGGTCCCGTACGAGGTGTTCGTGATACTTACGACACCGTTTTAAGGCTGTTTTATGTTTTCACCCTTCGATGGCATGTTTTTATGCTTAAGTCTATTTTTTTACAAATTTACGTCGTACACTCCAACCGGGAGCCCCTTGATTACGCGGTCGGTTCGTACGAGTCACATTGGTCCCGTACGAGGTGTTCATGACACTTACGGGACCGTTTTAACGTTGTTTAATGTTTTCACCCTTCGATGACATGTTTTTATGCTTAAGTCTATTTTTTTACAAATTTACGTCGTACACTCCAACCGGGAGCCCCGTGACTACGCGATCGGTTCCTACGAGTTACATTGGTCACGTGTGAGGTGTTCGTGTCTCTTACGGGACCGTTTTACGGTTGTTTTACGTTTTCACCCATCGATGGCATATTTTCATGCTTAAGTCTAAATTTTTGAAAATTTACGTCGTACACTCCAACCGAGATCCCCGTGACTATGCGGTCGGTTCCTACGAGTCACACTCGTCCCGTACGAGGTGTTCGTGTCTCTTACGCGGCCGTTTTATGCTCGTTTTATGTTTTCACCCTTCGATGGCATGTTTTAATACTTAAGTCTAAATTTTTACAAATTTACATCGTACACTCCAATCGGGAGACCCGTGACTATTCGGTCGGTTCCTACGAGTCACATTGGTCCCGTATGAGGTGTTCGTGACACTTTCGGGACAGTGTTATGCTCATTTTACGTTTTCACCCTTCGATGGCATGTTTTATGCTTAAGTCTAATTTTTTGTAAATTTACGTCGTACACTCCAACCGGGAGCTTCGTGACTACGCGGTCGATTCCTGCGAGTCACATTGGTCCGTGCGAGGGGCTCGTGACTCTTACCGGACCGTTTTATTGTTGTTTCACGTTTTCACACTTCGATGGGATTTTTTTTGCTTAAGTGTAATTTCTTACAAATTTACGACGTACACTCCAATCGGGATCCCCGTGACTACGCGGTCGGTTCCTACGAGTCACATTGGTCCCGTGCGAGATGTTCGTGACTCATACGGGACCGTTTTATGGTTGTTTTACGTTTTCACCCATCGATGGCATGTTTTTATGCTTAAGTATAAATTTTTGCAAATTTACGTCGTACACTCCAATCGGGAGCCCCGTGATTATGCGGTTGGTTCCTACGACTCACATTGGTCCCGTGCGAGGTGTTCGTTACACTTACGGGACCGTTTTATGCTTGTTTTACGTTTTCACCCTTCGATGGGATGTTTTAATGCTTAAGTGTAATTTTTGGCAAATTTAATTCGTACACTCCAACCGGGATCCCCGTGACTACGCGGTCGGTTCCTACGAGTCACATTGGTCCCGTGCGAGGTGTTCGTGACACTTACGGGACCGTTTTATGGCTGTTTTATGTTTTCACCCGTCGATGGCATGTTTATATGCTTCAATCTAAATTTTTGCAAATTTACATTGTACCCTCCAACCGGAAGCCCCGTGACTACACGGTCGGTTCCTACGAGTCACGTTGGTCCCGTGCGAGGTGTTCGTGACACTTACAGGACCGGTTTATGCTCGTTTTCCATTTTCCCCCTTCGATGGCATGTTTTTATGCTTAAGTCTATTTTTTTTACAAATTTAGGTCGTACACTCCAATCAGGAGCTCCGTGATTACGCGGTCGGTTCCTAAGAGTCACATTGGTCCCGTGCGAGGTGTTCATGACACTTACGGGGCCGATTTAAGGCTGTTTTAAGTTTTCACCCTTCGATGGCATGTTTTTATGCTTAAGTCTACTTTTTAACAAATCTACGTCGTACACTCCAACCGGGAGCCCCGTGATTACGCGGTCGGTTCCTACGAGTCGTATTGGTCCCGTGCGAGGTGTTCGTGACACTTACAGGACCGTTTTAAGGTTGTTTTATGTTTTCACCCTTTGATGGCATGTTTTTATGCTTAAGTCTATTTTTTTACAAATTTACATCGTACACTCCAACCGGGAGCCCCGTGATTACGCGATCGGTTCCTAGGAGACACATTGGTCCGGTGCGAGGTGATCGTGGCTCTTAGGGGACCTTTTTATGCTCGTTTTATGTTTTCACCCTTCGATGGCATGTTTTTATGCTTAAGTCTAAATTTTTGCATATTTACGTCGTACATTCCAACCGGGAGCCCCGTGATTACGCGGTTGGTTCCTACGACTCACATTGGTCACGTGCGAGGTGTTCGTGACACTTACGGGACCGTTTTATGCTCGTTTTACATTTTCATCCTTCGATGGCATGTTTTTATGCTTAATTATAATTTTTTGCAAATTTAAGTCGTACACTCAAACCGGGATCCCCGTGACCACTCAGTCGGTTCCTACGAGTCACATTGGTCCCGTGCGATGTGTTCATGACACTTACGGGACCGTTTTATGGCTGTTTTACGTTTTCACCCGTCGATGACATGTTTATATGCTTAAGTCTAAATTTTTGCAAATTTACAATGTACCCTCCAACCGGAAGCCCCGTGACTACGCAGTCGGTTCCTACGAGTCACGTTGGTCCCGTGCGAGGTGTTCGTGACACTTACGGGACCGCTTTATGCTCGTTTTACATTTTCGCCCTTCGATGGCATGTTTTTATGCTTAAGTCTATTTTTTTTACAAATTTATGCCGTACACTCCAACCAGGAGCTCCGTGATTACGCGGTCGGTTCCTACGAGTCACATTGGTCCCGTGCGAGGTGTTCGTGACACTTACGGGACCGATTTAAGGCTGTTTTCTGTTTTCACCCTTCGATGGCATGTTTTTATGCTTAAGTCAATTTTTTTAAAAATTTACGTCGTACACTCCAACTGGGAGCCCCGTGATTACGCGGTCGGTTCCTACGAGTCACATTGGTCACGTGCGAGTTGTTCGTGACACTTACGGGACCGATTTAAGGCTGTTTTATGTTTTCACCCTTCGATGGCATATTTTTATGCTTAAGTCTATTTTTTTTATAATCTTACGTCGTACACTCCAACCGGGAGCCCCGTGATTACGCGGTCAGTTCCTACAAGTCACATTGGTCCCGTGCGAGGTGTTCGTGACACTTACGGGACCGTTTTAAGGCTGTTTTATGTTTTCACCCTTCGATGGCATGTATTTATGCTTAAGTCTATTTTTTAATAAATTTACGTTGTACACTCAAATCGGGAGCCTCGTGATTACGCGGTCGGTTCCTACGAGTCACATTGGTCCCGTGCGAGGTGTTCGTGACACTTACGGGACCGTTTTAAGGCTGTTTTACGTTTTCACCCTTCGATGGCATGTTTTTATGCTTAAGTCTATTTTTTTACAAATTTACGTCGTACACTCCAACCGGGAGCCCCGTGATTACGCGGTCGGTTCCAACGAGTCACATTGGTCCCGTGCGAGGTGTTCGTGACACTTACAGGACCGTTTTAAAGCTGTTTTATGTTTTCACCCTTCGATGGCATGTTTTTATGCTTAAGTATATTT
The DNA here is from genome assembly GCA_949130495.1 of Sambucus nigra. NCBI lineage: Eukaryota > Viridiplantae > Streptophyta > Magnoliopsida > Dipsacales > Adoxaceae > Sambucus > Sambucus nigra. Next base: position 88,344,653 of record OX422215.1, on the reverse strand, counting down.
TTTTAAAAATTTACGTCGTACACTCAAATTCGGAGCCTCGTGATTACGCGGTCGGTTCCTACGAGTCACATTGGTCCGGTTCGAGGTGTTCGTGACACTTACGGGACCGTTTTAAGGCTGTTTTACGTTTTCACCCTTCGATGGCATGTTTTTATGCTTAAGTCTAAATTTTTGCAAATTTACGTCGTAAACTCCAACCGAGAGCCCCGTGATTACGCGGTTGGTTCCTACGACTCACATTGGTCATGTGCGAGGTGTTCGTGACACTTACGGGACCGTTTTATGCTCGTTTTACATTTTCGCCCTTCGATGACATGTTTTTATGCTTAAGTCTATTTTTTTTACAAATATATGTCGTACACTCCAACCAGGAGCTCCGTGATTACGCGGTCGGTTCCTACGAGTCACATTGGTCCCGTGCGAGGTGTTCGTGACACTTACGGGACCGATTTAAGGTTGTTTTCTGTTTTCACCCTTCGATGGCATGTTTTTATGCTTAAGTCAATTTTTTTAAAAATTTACGTCGTACACTCCAACCGGGAGCCCCGTGATTACGCGGTCGGTTCCTACAAGTCACATTGGTCCCGTGCGAGGTGTTCGTGACACTTACGGGACCGTTTTAAAGCTGTTTTATGTTTTCACCCTTCGATGGCATGTTTTTATGCTTAAGTATATTTTTTTAAAAATTTACGTCGTACACTCAAATTCGGAGCCTCGTGATTACGCGGTCGGTTCCTACGAGTCACATTGGTCCGGTTCGAGGTGTTCGTGACACTTACGGGACCGTTTTAAGGCTGTTTTACGTTTTCACCCTTCGATTGCATGTTTTTATGCTTAAGTCTATTTTTTTATAAATTTATGTCGTACACTCCAACCGGGAGCCCCTTGATTACGTGGTCGGTTCCTACGAGTCACATTGGTCCCGTACGAGGTGTTCGGGACACTTACGGGACCGTTTTAAGGCTGTTTTATGTTTTCACCCTTCGATGGCATGTTTTTATGCTTAAGTCTTTTTTTTACAAATTTACGTCGTACACTCCAACCGGGAGCCCCGTGACTACGCGGTCGGTTCCTACGAGTCACATTGGTCCCTTATGAGGTGTTCGTGACATTTTCGGGACAGTGTTATGCTCGTTTTACGTTTTCACCCTTCGATGGCACGATTTATGCTTAAGTCTAATTTTTTGTAAATTTACGCCGTACACTCCAACCGGGAGCTTCGTGACTACGCGGTCGATTCCTACGAGTCACATTGGTCCCGTGCGAGGGGCTCGTGACTCTTACCGGACCGTTTTATGGCTTTTTCATGTTTTCACACTTCGATGGCATGTTTTTTTGCTTAAGTGAATTTTTTTACAAATTTACGTCGTACACTCCAACCGGGATCCCCGTGACTACGCGATCGTTTCCTACGACTCACATTGGTCCCGTGCGAGGTGTTCGTGACACTTACGGGACCGTTTTATGCTTGTCTTACATTTTCACCCTTCGATGGCTTGTTTTTATGCTTAAGTGTAATTTTTTTTAAATTTAAGTCGTACACTCCAACCGGGATCCCCGTGACTACGCAGTCGGTTCCTACGAGTCACATTGGTCCCGTGCAAGGTGTTCGTGACACTTACGGGACCGTTTTATGGCTATTTTATGTTTTCACCCGTCGATGGCATGTTTATATGCTTCAATCTAAATTTTTGCAAATTTACATTGTACCCTCCAACCGGAAGCCCCGTGACTACGCGGTCGGTTCCTACGAGTCACGTTGGTCCCGTGCGAGGTGTTCGTGACACTTACGGGACCGTTTTATGCTCGTTCTACATTTTCACCCTTCGATGGCATGTTTTTATGCTTAAGTCAATTTTTTTTACAAATTTAGGTCGTACACTCCAATCAGGAGCTCCGTGGTTACGCGGTCGGTTCCTAAGAGTCACATTGGTCCCGTGCGAGGTGTTCATGTCACTTACGGGACCGATTTAAGGCTGGTTTAAGTTCTCACCCTTCGATGGCATGTTTTTATGCTTAAGTCTATTTTTTTACAAATTTACGTCGTACACTCCAACCGGGAGCCCCGTGATTACGCGGTCGGTTCCTACGAGTCACATTGGTCCCGTGCGAGGTGTTCGTGACACTTATAGGACCGTTTTAAGGCTGTTTTATGTTTTCACCCTTTGATGGCATGTTTTTATGCTTCAGTGTAATTTTTTACAAATTTACGTCGTACACTCAAACCGGGAGCCCCGTGATTACGGATCGGTTCCTCCGAGACACATTGGTCCGGTGCGAGGTGTTCATGGCTCTTAGATACCTTTTTATGCTCATTTTATGTTTTAATCGTTCGATGGCATGTTTTTATGCTTAAGTCTAATTTTTTGCAAATTTACGTCGTACACTCCAACCGGGAGCCCCGTGATTATGCGGTTGGTTCCTACGAGTCACATTGGTCCCGTGCGAGGTGTTTGTGACACTTACAGGACTGTTTTATGGCTGTTTTATGTTTTCACCCTTCGATGGCATATTTTTATACTTAAGTGTAATTTTTTACAAATTTACGTCGTACACTCCAAACGGGAGACCCGTGACTACGTGGTGGGTTCCTACGAGTCACATTGGACCCGTGTGAAGTGTTCGTGACACCTTCGGGACCGTTTTATGCTCATTTTATGTTTTCACCATTCGATGGCATATTTTATGTTAAGTCTAATTTATTGCAAATTTACGCCGTACACTACAATCGGGAGCCCCATGACTACGCGGTCGGTTCCTACGAGATATATTGGTCCCGTGTGAGATGTGCGTGACTCTAACGGGACCGTTCTATGCTTGTTTTGCATATTCAGACTTCGATGGCATGTTTTTATTCTTAAGTCTATTTTTTTGCAAATTTACGTCGTACACTCCAACCGGGATCCCCGTGACTACGCGGTCGGTTCCTACGAGTCACATTGGTCCCATGCTAGGTGTTCGTGACACTTACGGGACTGTTTTAAGGCAGTTTTATATTTTCACCCATCGATGGCATGTTTTTGTGCTTAAGTCTAAATTTTGGCAAATTTACGTCGTACCCTCCAATCGGGAGCCCCGTGACTACGCGGTCGGTTCCTACGAGTCACATTGGTCCCATGCGAGGTGTTTGTTACTCTTACGGGACCGTTTTATGCACATTTTACGTTTTCACCCTTCGATGGCATGTTTTATGATTAAGTCTATTTTTTTGCAAATTTACGTCATACACTCCAACCAGGAGCTCCGTGACTACACGGTCGATTCATATGAGTCACATTGGTCCCGTGCGAGGTGTTCGTGACTCTTACAGGGCCGTTTTATGGCTGTTTTATGTTTTCACCCTTCGAGGGCATGTATTTATGCTTAAGTCAAAATTTTTGCAAATTTACGTCGTACACTCCAACCGGGAGCCCCGTGACTACGCGATCGGTTCCTACGAGACACATTGGTCCCGTGCGAGGTGTTCGTGGCTCTTACGGGACCTTTTTAGGCTCGTTTTATGTTTTCACCCACCAATGGAATGTTTTTATGCTTAAGTCTAATTTTTTGCAAATTTACGTCCTACACTGCAACCGGGAGACCCGTGACTACGCGATCGGTTCCTAAAAGTCACATTGGTCCCGTGCGAGGTGTTCTTGACATTTTTGGGACCGTTTTATGCTCATTTTACATTTTCACCATTCGATGGCATGTTTAATGCCTAAGTCTAATTTTTTGCAAATTAAAGTCGTACACTCCAACCGGGAGCCCTGTGATTACGCGGTCGGTTCCTACGAGTCACATTGGTCCCGTGCGAGGTGTTCGTGACACTTGCGGTACCGTTTTAAGACTGTTTCATTTTTTCACCCTTAGATGACATGTTTTTATGCTTAAGTCAATTTTTTTATAAATTTACATCGTACACTCCAACCGGGAGCCCCATGACTACGCGGTCGGTTCCTACGAGTCACATTGGTCCCGTGCGAGGTGTTCGTGACTCTTACGGGACCGTTTTATGGTTGTTTTACATTTTCACCCATCGTTGGCATATTTTTATGCTTAAGTCTAAATTTTTGCAAATTTACGTCGAAGACTCCAACCGGGAGCCCCGTGATTACGCGGTTGGTTCCTACGACTCACATTGGTCACGTGCGAGGTGTTCGTGACACTTACGGGACCGTTTTTATGCTTGTTTTACATTTTGACCCTTCGATGGCATGTTTTTATGCTTAAGTGTAATTTTTTGCAAATTTAAGTTGTACACTCCAACCGGGATCCCCGTGACTACGCAGTCGGTTCCTACGAGTCACATTGGTCCCGTACGAGGTGTTCGTGACACTTACGGGACCGTTTTAAGACTGTTTTATGTTTTCACCCTTCGATGGCATGTTTTTATGCTTAAGTCTATTTTCTTACAAATTTACGTCATACACTCCAATCGGGAGCCCCGTGACTACGCGGTCGGTTCCTACGAGTTACATTGGTCACGTGTGAGGTGTTCGTGTCTCTTACGGGACCATTTTATGGCTGTTTTACGTTTTCACCCATCGATGGCATATTTTCATGCTTAAGTCTAAATTTTTGAAAATTTACGTCGTACACTCCAACCGAGATCCCCGTGACTACGCGGTCGGTTCCTACAAGTCACATTGGTCCCGTACAAGGTGTTCGTGACTCTTACGGGACCGTTTTATGCTCGTTTTATGTTTTCACCCTTCGATGGCATGTTTTAATACTTAAGTCTAAATTTTTATAAATTTACGTCGTACACTCCAACCGGGAGACCCGTGACTATGCGGTCGGTTCCTACGAGTCACATTGGTCCCGTATGAGGTGTTTTTGACACTTTCGGGACAGTGTTATGCTCGTTTTACGTTTTCACCCTTCGATGGCATGTTTTATGCTTAAGTCTAATTTTTTGTAAATTTACGTCGTACACTCCAACCGGGAGCTCCGTGACTACGCGGTCGATTCCTACGAGTCACATTGGTCCCGTGCGAGGGGCTCGTGACTCTTACCAAACCATTTTATGGCTGTTTCATGTTTTCACACTTCGATGGCATGTTTTTATGCTTAAGTGTAATTTTTTACAAATTTACGTCGTACACTCCAATCGGGATCCCCGTGACAACGCGGTCGGTTCCTACGAGTCACATTGGTCCCGTGCGAGGTGTTCGTGACTCATACGGGACCGTTTTATGGCTTTGTTACGTTTTCACCCATAGATGGCATGTTTTTATGCTTAAGTCTAATTTTTTGCAAATTTACGTCGAACACTCCAACCGGGAGTCCGTGATTACGCGGTTAGTTCCTACGACTCACATTGGTCACGTGCGAGGTGTTCATGACACTTACGTTACCGTTTTATGCTCGTTTTACATTTTCACCCTTCGATGGCATGTTTTTATTCTTAAGTGTAATTTTTTGCAAATTTAAGTCGTACACTCCAACCGGGATCCCCGTGACTACGCAGTCGGTTCCTACGCGTCACATTGGTCCCGTGCGAGGTGTTCGTGACACTTATGGGACCGTTTTATGGCTGTTTTACGTTTTCACCCGTCGATGGCATGTTTATATGCTTAAGTCTAAATTTTTGCAAATTTACATTGTACCCTCCAACCGGAAGCCCCGTGACTACGCGATCGGATCCTACGAGTCACGTTGGTCCCGTGCGAGGTGTTCGTGACACTTACGGGACCGTTTTATGCTCGTTTTACATTTTCACCCTTCGATGGCATGTTTTTATTCTTAATTCTATTTTTTTTTACAAATTTACGTCGAACACTCCAACCGGGAGCCCCTTGATTACGCGGTCGGTTCCTACGAGTCACATTGGTCCCGTACGAGGTGTTCATGACTCTTACGGGACCGTTTAAAGGCTGTTTTATGTTTTCACCCTTCGATGGCATGTTTTTATGCTTAAGTCTATTTTTTTAGAAATTTACGTCGTACACTCCAACCGGGAGCCCCGTGACTACGCGGTCGGTTCCTATGAGTCACATTGGTCACGTGTGAGGTGTTCGTGTCTCTTACGGGACCGTTTTATGGTTGATTTACATTTTCACCCATCGATGGCATATTTTCATGCTTAAGTCTAAGTTTTTGAAAATTTACGTCGTACACTCCAACCGAGATCCCCGTGACTACGCGGTCGGTTCCTACAAGTCACATTGGTCCCGTACAAGGTGTTCGTGACTCTTACGGGACCGTTTTATGCTTGTTTTATGTTTTCACCCTTCCATCGCATGTTTTAATACTTAAGTCTAAATTTTTACAAATTTACGTCGTACACTCCAACCGGGAGATCCGTGACTATGCGGTCGGTTCCTACGAGTCACATTGGTCCCGTATGAGGTGTTTGTGACACTTTCGGGACAGTGTTATCCTCGTTTACGTTTTCACCCTTCGATGGCATGTTTTATGCTTAAGTCTAATTTTTTGTAAATTTACGTCGTAAACTCCAACCGGGATCCCCGTGACTACGCGGTCGGTTCCTATGAGTCACACTGGTGCCGTACGAGGTGTTCGTGACTCATACGGGACCGTTTTATGGTTGTTTTACGTTTTCTCCCATCGATGGCATGTTTTTATGCTTAAGTCTAAATTTTTGCAAATTTACGTCGTACACTCCAACCGCGAGCCCCGTGATTATGCGGTTCGTTCCTACGACTCACATTGGTCCCGTGCGAGGTGTTCGTGACACTTACGGGACTGTTTTATGCTCGTTTTACATTTTCACCCATCGATGGCATGTTTTTATGCTTAAGTGTAATTTTTTGTAAATTTAAGTCGTACACTCCAACCGGGATCCCCGTCACTACGCGGTCGGTTCCTACGAGTCACACTGGTGCCGTGCGAGGTGTTCGTGACACTTACGGGACCGTTTAATGGCTGTTTTATGTTTTCACCCTTCGATGGCTTATTTTTATGCTTAAGTGTAGTTTTTTACAAATTTACATCGTACACTCCAAACGGGAGACCCGCGACTACGTGGTGGGTTCCTACGAGTCACATTGGACCCGTGCGAAGTGTTCGTGACACCGTCGGGACCGTTTTATGCTCATTTTATGTTTTCACCATTCGATGGCATATTTTATGTTAAGTCTAATTTATTGCAAATTTACGTCGTACACTACAATCGGGAGCCCCATGACTACGCGGTCGGTTCCTACGAGACATATTGGTCCCGTGCGAGGTGTGCGTGACTCTGACGGGACAGTTCTATGCTTGTTTTGCATATTCAGACTTCGATGGCATGTTTTTTTTCTTAAGTCTATTTTTTTGCAAATTTACGTCGTACACTCCAACTGGTATCCCCGTGACTACGCGGTCGGTTCCTACGAGTCACATTGGTCCTATGCTAGGTGTTCGTGACACTTACGGGACCGTTTTATGGCAGTTTTATATTTTCACCCATCGATGACATGTTTTTGTGCTTAAGTCTAAATTTTGGCAAATTTATGTCGTACCCTCCAATCGGGAGCCTCGTGACTACGCGGTCGGTTCCTACGAGTCACATTGGTCCCATGCGAGGTGTTCGTTACTCTTACGGGACCGTTTTATGCTCGTTTTACGTTTTCACCCTTCGATGGCATGTTTTATGCTTAAGTCTAATTTTTTGCAAATTTTCGTCATACACTACAACCAGGAGCTCCGTGACTACACGGTCGATTCCTACGAGTCACATTGGTCCCGTGCGAGGCGATCGTGACTCTTACAGGACCGTTTTATGGCTGTTTTACGTTTTCACCCTTCGATGGCATGTATTTATGCTTAAGTCAAAATTTTTGCAAATTTACGTCGTACACTCCAACCGGGAGCCCCGTGACTACGCGATCGGTTCCTACGAGTCACATTGGTCCCGTGCGAGGTGTTCGTGGCTCTTACGGGACCTTTTTATGCTCGTTTTATGTTTTCACCCACCAATGGCATGTTTTTATGCTTAAGTCTAAATTTTTGGAAATTTACGTCGTACACTGCAACCGGGAGACCCGTGACTACGCGATCGGTTCCTAAAAGTCACATTGGTCCCGTGCGAGGTGTTCTTGACATTTTTGGGACCGTTTTATGCTCGTTTTACATTTTCACCATTCGATGGCATGTTTAATGCCTAAGTCTAATTTTTTGCAAATTTACGTCGTACACTCCAACCGGGAGCCCCGTGATTACGCGGTCGGTTCCTACGAGTCACATTGGTCCCGTGCGAGGTGTTCGTGACACTTACGGGACCGTTTTAAGGCTGTTTCATGTTTTCACCCTTGGATGACATGTTTTTATGCTTAAGTCTATTTTTTTATAAATTTACGTCGTACACTCCAACTGGGAGCCCCGTGACTACGCGGTCGGTTCCTACGAGTCACATTGGTCCCGTGCGAGGTGTTCGTGGCTCTTACGGGACCGTTTTATGGTTGTTTTACGTTTTCACCCATCGTTGACATGTTTTTATGCTTAAGTCTAAATTTTTGCAAATTTACATCGAACACTCCAACCGGGAGCCCCGTGATTACGCGGTTGGTTCCTATGACTCACATTGGTCACGTGCGAGGTGTTCTTGACACTTACGGGACCGTTTTATGCTCGTTTTACGTTTTCACCCTTCGATGGCATGTTTTTATGCTTAAGTGTAATTTTTTGCAAATTTAAGTCGTACACTCCAACCGGATCCCCGTGACTACGCAGTCGGTTCCTACGAGTCACATTGGTCCCGTACGAGGTGTTCGTGACACTTACGGGACCGCTTTAAGGCTGTTTTATGTTTTCACCCTTCGATGGCATGTTTTTATGCTTAAGTCTATTTTTTTACAAATTTACGTCGTACACTCAAACCGGGAGCCCCGTGACTACGCGGTCGGTTCCTACGAGTTACATTGGTCACGTGTGAGGTGTTCGTGTCTCTTACGGGACCGTTTTATGGCTATTTTATGTTTTGACCCATAGATGACATATTTTCATGCTTAAGTCTAAATTTTTGAAAATTTACGTCGTACACTCCAACCGTGATCCCCGTGACTACGCGGTCGGTTCCTACAAGTCACATTGGTCCCGTACAAGGTGTTCATGACTCTTACGGGACCGTTTTATTCTCGTTTTATGTTTTCACCCTTCGATGGCATGTTTTAATACTTAAGTCTAAATTTTTACAAATTTACGTCGTACACTCTAACTGGGAGACCCGTGAGTATGAGGTCGGTTCCTACGAGTCACATTGGTCCCGTATGAGGTGTTTGTGACACTTTCGGGACAGTGTTATGCTCGTTTTACGTTTTCACCCTTCGATGGCATGTTTTATGCTTAAGTCTAATTTTTTGTAAATTTACGTCGTACACTCCAACCGGGAGCTCCGTGACTACGCGGTCGATTCCTACGAGTCACATTGGTCCCGTGCGAGATGTTCGTGACTCATACGGGACCGTTTTGTGGTTGTTTTACGTTTTCACCCATCGATGGCATATTTTTATGCTTAAGTCTAATTTTTTTGCAAATTTACGTCGTACACTCCAACCGGGAGCCCCTTGATTATGCGGTTCGTTCCTACGACTCACATTGGTCCCGTGCGAGGTGTTCGTGACACTTACGGGACTGTTTTATGCTCGTTTTACATTTTCACCCATCGATGGCATGTTTTTATGCTTAAGTGTAATTTTTTGCAAATTTAAGTCGTACACTCCAACCGGGATCCCCATGACTACGCGGTCGTTTCCTACGAGTCACACTGGTGCCGTGCGAGGTGTTCGTGACACTTACAGGACCGTTTTATGGCTGTTTTCTGTTTTCACCCTTCGATGGCATGTTTTTATGCTTAAGTGTAATTTTTTACAAATTTACGTCGTACACTCCAAACGGGAGACCCGTGACTACGTGGTGGGTTCCTACGAGTCACATTGGACTCGTGCGAAGTGTTCGTGACACCTTCTGGACCGTTTTATGCCCATTTTATATTTTCACCATTCGATGGCATATTTTCTGTTAAGTCTAATTTATTGCAAATTTACGTCGTACACTACAATCGGGAGCCCCATGACTACGCGGTTGGTTCCTACGAGACATATTGGTCCCGTGCGAGGTGTGCATGACTCTAACGGGACAGTTCTATGCTTGTTTTGCATATTCAGACTTCGATGGCATGTTTTTTTTTCTTAAGTCTATTTTTTTGCAAATTTACGTCGTACACTCCAACTGTGATCCCCGTGACTACGCGGTCGGTTCCTACGAGTCACATTGGTCCCATGCTAGGTGTTCGTGACACTTACGGGACCGTTTTATGGCAGTTTTATATTTTCACCCATCGATGGCATGTTTTTGTGCTTAAGTCTAAATTTTGGCAAATTTACGTCGTACCCTCCAATCGGGAGCCCCGTGACTACGCGGTCGGTTCCTACAAGTCACATTGGTCCCATGCGAGGTGTTCGTTACTCTTACGGGACCGTTTTATGCTCGTTTTACGTTTTCACCCTTCGATGGCATGTTTTATGCTTAAGTCTAATTTTTTTCAAATTTACGTCATACACTCCAACCAGGAGCTCCGTGACTACATGGTCGATTCCTATGAGTCACATTGGTCCCGTGCGAGGTGTTCGTGACTCTTACAGGACCGTTTTATGGCTGTTTTACGTTTTCACCCTTCGATGGCATGTATTTATGCTTAAGTCAAAATTTTTGCAAATTTACGTCGTACACTCCAACCGGGAGCCCCGTGACTACGCGATCGGTTCCTACGAGACACATTGGTCCCGTGCGAGGTGTTAGTGGCTCTTACGGGACCTTTTTATGCTCGTTTTATGTTTTCACCCACCAATGGCATGTTTTTATGCTTAAGTCTATTTTTTTGCAAATTTACGTCGTACACTGCAACCGGGAGACCCGTGACTACGTGATTGGTTCCTAAAAGTCACATTGGTCCCGTGCGAGGTGTTCTTGACATTTTCGGGACCGTTTTATGCTCGTTTTACATTTTCACCATTCGATGGCATGTTAATGCCTAAGTCTAATTTTTTGCAAATTTACGTCGTACACTCCAACCGGGAGCCCCGTGATTACGCGGTCGGTTCCTCCGAGTCACATTGGTCCCGTGCGAGGTGTTCGTGACACTTACGGGACCGTTTTAAGGCTGTTTCATGTTTTCACCCTTGGATGACATGTTTTTATGCTTAAGTCTATTTTTTTATAAATTTACGTCGTACACTCCAACCGGGAGCTCCGTGACTACGCGGTCGGTTCCTACGAGTAACATTGGTCCCGTGCGAGGTGTTCGAGACTCTTACGGGACCGTTTTATGGCTGTTTTACATTTTCACCCATCGTTGGCATGTTTTTATGCTTAAGTCTAAATTTTTGCAAATTTACGTCGAACACTCCAACCGGGAGCCCCGTGATTACGCGGTTCGTTCCTACGACTCACATTGGTCACGTGTGAGGTGTTCGTGACACTTACGGGACCGTTTTATGCTCGTTTTATGTTTTCACCCTTCGATGGCATGTTTTTATGCTTAAGTGTAATTTTTTGCAAATTTAAGTCGTACACTCCAACCGGGATCCTCGTGACTACGCAGTCGGTTCCTACGAGTCACATTGGTCCCGTACGAGGTGTTCGTGACACTTACGGGACCGTTTTAAGGCTGTTTTATGTTTTCACCTTTCGATGGCATGTTTTTATGCTTAAGTCTATTTTTTTACAAATTTATGTCGTACACTTCAACCGTGAGCCCCGTGACTACGCGGTCGGTTCCTACGAGTTACATTGGTCACGTGTGAGCTGTTCGTGTCTCTTACGGGACCGTTTAATGGCTATTTTATGTTTTCACCCATCGATGGCATATTTTCATGCTTAAGTCTAAATTTTTGAAAATTTACATTATACACTCCAACCGAGATCCCCGTGACTACGCGGTCGGTTCCTACAAGTCACATTGGTCCCGTACAAGGTGTTCGTGACTCTTACGGGACCGTTTTATGCTCGTTTTATGTTTTCACCCTTCGATGGCATGTTTTAATACTTAAGTCTAAATTTTTACAAATTTACGTCGTACACTCCAACCGGGAGACCCGTGAGTATGCGGTCGGTTCCTACGAGTCACATTGGTCCCGTATGAGGTGTTTGTGACACTTTCGGGACAGTTTTATGCTCGTTTTAGGTTTTCACCCTTCGATGGCATGTTTTATCCTTAAGTCTAATTTTTTGTAAATTTACGTCGTACACTCCAACCGGGAGCTCCGTGACTATGCGATCGATTCCTACGAATCACATTGGTCCCGTGCGAGGGGCTCGTGACTCTTACCGAACCATTTTATGGCTGTTTCACGTTTTCACACTTCGATGGCATGTTTTTATGCTTAAGTGTAATTTTTTAAAAATTTACGTCGTACACTCCAACCGGGATCCCCGTGATTACGCGGTCGGTTCCTACGAGTCACATTGGTCCCGTGCGAGGTGTTCGTGACACTTACGGGACCGTTTTAAGGCTGTTTCATGTTTTCACCCTTGGATGACATGTTTTTATGCTTAAGTCTATTTTTTTATAAATTTACGTCGTACACTCCAACCGGGAGCCCCGTGACTACGCTGTCGGTTCCTACGAGTCACATTGGTCCCGTGCGAGGTGTTCGTGACTCTTACGTGACCGTTTTATGGCTGTTTTACGTTTTCACCCATCGATGGCATGTTTTTATGCTTAAGTCTAAATTTTTGCAAATTTACGTCGAACACTCCAACCGGGAACACGTGATTACGCGGTTGGTTCGTACGACTCACATTGGTCACGTGCGAGGTGTTCGTGACACTTAGGGGACCGTTTTATGCTCGTTTTACGTTTTCACCCTTCAATGGCTTGTTTTTACGCTTAAGTGTAATTTTTTTCAAATTTAAGTCGTACACTCCAACCGGGATCCCCGTGACTACGCAGTCGGTTCCTACGAGTCACATTGGTCCCGTGCGAGGTGTTCGTGACACTTATGGGACCGTTTTGTGGCTGTTTTATGTTTTCACCCGTCGATGGCATGTTTATATGCTTAAGTCTAAATTTTTCCAAATTTACATTGTACCCTCCAACCGGAAGCCCCGTGACTACGCGATCGGATCCTACGAGTCACGTTGGTCCCGTGCGAGGTGTTCGTGACACTTACGGGACCGTTTTATGCTCGTTTTACATTTTCACCCTTCGATGGCATGTTTTTATTCTTAAGTCTATTTTGATTACAAATTTACGTCGTACACTCCAACCAGGAGCTCCGTGATTAAGCGGTCGGTTCCTACGAGTCACATTGGTCCCGTGCGAGGTGTTCGTGACACTTACGGGACCGATTTAAGGTTGTTTTATGTTTTCACCCTACGATGGCATAATTTTATGCTTATGTCCATTTTTTTATAAATTTACGTCGTACACTCCAACCGAGAGCCCCGTGACTACGCGGTCGGTTCCTACAAGTCACATTGGTCCCGTGCGAGGTGTTCGTGACACTTACGGGACCGTTTTAAGGCTGTTTTATGTTTTCACCCTTCGATGGCATGTTTTTATGCTTAAGTTTATTTTTTTAGAAATTTACGTCGTACACTCCAACCGGAGCCCCTTGATTACGCGGTCGGTTCCTACGAGTCACATTGGTCCCGTACGAGGTGTTCGTGACACTTACGGGACCGTTTTAAGGCTGTTTTATGTTTTCACCCTTCGATGGCATGTTTTTATGCTTAAGTATATTTTTTTACAAATTTACGCCGTACACTCCAACAGAGAGCCTCGTGACTACGCGGTCGGTTCCTACAAGTTACATTGGTCACGTGTGAGGTTTTCGTGTCTCTTACGGGACCGTTTTATGGCTGCTTTACGTTTTCACCCATCGATGGCATATTTTAATGCTTAAGTCTAAATTTTTTAAAATTTACGTCGTACACTCCAACCGAGATCCCCGTGACTACGCGGTCGGTTCCTACAAGTCACATTGGTCCCGTACAAGGTGTTCGTGACTCTTACGGGACCGTTTTATGCTCGTATTATGTTTTCACCCTTCGATGGCATGTTTTAATACTTAAGTCTAAATTTTTACAAATTTACGTCGTACACTCCAACCGGGAGACCCGTGACTATGCGGTCGGTTCCTACGAGTCACATTGGTCCCGTATGAGGTGTTTGTGACACTTTCGGGACAGTGTTATGCTCGTTTACGTTTTCACCCTTCGATGGCATGTTTTATGCTTAAGTCTAATTTTTTGTAAATTTACGTCGTACACTCCAACCGGGAGCTCCGTGACTACGCGATCGATTCCTACGAGTCACATTAGTCCCGTGCGAGGGGCTCGTGACTCTTACCGAACCATTTTCTGCTTGTTTCACGTTTTCACAACTCGATGGCATGTTTTTATGCTTAAGTGTAATTTTTTACATATTTACGTCGTACACTCCAACCGGGATCCCCGTGACTACGCGGTCGGTTCCTACGAGTCACATTGGTCCCGTGCGAGGTGTTCGTGACTCATACGGGACCGTTTTGTGCTTGTTTTACGTTTTCAGCCATCGATGGCATGTTTTTATGCATAAGTCTAAATTTTTGCAAATTTACGTCGTACACTCCAACCGGGAGCCCCGTGATTATGCGGTTCGTTCCTACGACTCACATTGGTCCCGTGCGAGGTGTAAGTGACACTTACGGGACTGTTTTATGCTCGTTTTACATTTTCACCCATCGATGGCATGTTTTTATGCTTAAGTGTACTTTTTTGCAAATTTAAGTCGTGCACTCCAACCGGGATCCCCGTGACTACGCGGTCGGTTCCTACGAGTCACACTGGTCCCGTGCGAGGTATTCGTGACACTTACGGGACCGTTTTATGGCTGTTTTACGTTTTCACCCGTCGATGGCATGTTTATATGCTTCAATCTAAATTTTTCCAAATTTACATTGTACCCTCCAACCGGAAGCCCCGTGACTACGCGGTCGGTTCCTACAAGTCACGTTGGTCCCGTGCGAGGTGTTCGTGACACTTACGGGACCGATTTATGCTCGTTTTTCATTTTCACCCTTCGATGGCCTGTTTTTATGCTTAAGTCTATTTTTTTTACAAATTTAGGTCGTACACTCCAATCAGGAGCTCCGTGATTACGCGGTCGGTTCCTAAGAGTCACATTGGTCCCGTGTGAGGTGTTCATGACACTTACGGGACAGATTTAAGTCTGTTTTAAGTTTTCACCCTTCGATGGCATGTTTTTATGCTTAAGTCTATTTTTTTACAAATTTACGTCGTACACTCCAACCGGGAGCCCAGTGATTACGCGGTCGGTTCCTACGAGTCACATTGATCCCGTGCGAGGTGTTCGTGACACTTACATGACCGTTTTATGGCTGTTTTATGTTTTCACCCTTTGAAGGCATGTTTTTATGCTTAAGTCTATTTTTTTACAAATTTACGTCGTACACTCTAACCGAGAACCCCGTGATTACGCGATCGGTTCCTACGAGTCACATTGGTCCCGTACGAGGTGTTCATGACACTTACGGGACCATTTTAAGGCTATTTTATGTTTTCGCCCTGCGATGGCATGTTTTTATACTTAAGACTATTTTTTTACAAATTTACATCGTACACTGCAACCGGGAGCCCCGTGACTACGCGGTCGGTTCCTACGAGTCACATTGGTCCCGTGTGAGGTGTTCGTGTCTCTTACGGGACCGTTTTATGGTTGTTTTACGTTTTCATCCATCGATGGCATGTTTGGATGCTTAAGTCTAAATTTTTGCAAATTTACGTCGTACACTCCAACCGAGATCCCCGTGACTACGCGGTTGGTTCCTACGAGTCACATTGGTCCCGTACGAGGTGTTCGTGACTCTTACGGGACCGTTTTATGCTCGTTTTATGTTTTCACCCTTCGATGGCATGTTTTAATACTTAAGTCTAAATTTTTATAAATTTACGTCGTACACTCCAACCGGGAGACCCGTGACTATGCGGTCGGTTCCTGCGAGTCACATTGGTCCCGTGCGAGGTGTTCGTGACACTTTCGGGACAGTTTTATGCTCGTTTTACGTTTTCCCCCTTCGATGGCATGTTTTATGCTTAAGTCTAATTTTTTGCAAATTTACGTCGTACACTCCAACCGGGAGCTCCGTGACTACGCGCTCGATTCCTACGAGTCACATTGGTCCCGTGCGAAGGGTTCGTGACTCTTACCGGACCGTTTTATGGTTGTTTCACGTTTTCACCCTTCGATGGCATGTTTTTATGCTTAAGTGTATTTTTTTACAAATTTACGTCGTACACTTCAACCGGGAGCTCCGTGACTACGCGGTCGATTCCTACGAGTCATATTGGACCCGTGCGAAGGGTTCATGACTCTTACCGAACCGTTTTATGGTTGTTTCATGTTTTCACCCTTCGATGGCATGTTTTTATGCTTAAGTGTAATTTTTTACAAATTTACGTCGTACACTCCAACTGGGAGCCCCGTGACTACGCGGTCGGTTCCTACGAGTCACATTGTCCCGTGCGAGGTGTTCGTGACACTTTCGGGACCGTTTTATGCTCGTTTTACATTTTCACCATTCGATGGCATGTTTTATGCTTAAGTCTATTTTTTTGCAAATTTACGTCGTACACTCAAACCGGGAGCCCCGTGACTATGAGGTCGGTTCCTACGAGTCATATTAGTCCCGTGCGAGGTGTTCGTGACACTTACGGTACCGTTTTATGGTTGTTTTATGTTTTCACCCTTCGATGGCATGTTTTTATGCTTAAGTGTAATTTTTTACAAATTTACGTCGTACACTCCAACCGGGATCACCGTGACTACGCGGCCGGTTCCTACGAGTCACATTGGTCCCGTGCGAGGTGTTCGTAACTCATACGGGACCGTTTTAAGGCTGTTTTATGTATTCACCCATCGATGGCATGTTTTTATGCTTAAGTCTAAATTTTTGTAAATTTACGGCGTACACTCCAACCGGGAGCCCCGTGACTACGCGGTCGGTTCCTACGAGTCACATTGGTCCCGTGCGAGGTGTTCGTGTCTCTTACGGGACCGTTTTGTAGCTGTTTTACGTTTTCACCCATCGATGGCATGTTTTCATGCTTAAGTCTAAATTTTTGCAAATTTACTTCGTACACTCCAATCGGGATCCCCGTGACTACGTGCTCGGTTCCTACAAGTCACATTGGTCCCGTACGAGGTGTTCGTGACTCTTACGGGACTGTTTTATGCTCGTTTTATGTTTTCACCCTTCGATGGCATGTTTTAATGCTTAAGTCTAAACTTTTACATATTTACGTCGTACACTCCAACTGGGAGCCCCGTGACTACGCGATCGGTTCCTACGAGTCACATTGGTCCCGTGCGAAGTGTTCGTGACACTTTCGGGACCGTTTTATGCTCGTTTTACATTTTCACCATTCGATGGCATGTTTTATGCTTAAGTCTATTTTTTTGCAAATTTACGTCGTACACTCAAACCGGGAGCCCCGTGACTATGCGGTCGGTTCCTACGAGTCATATTAGTCCCGTGCGAGGTGTTCGTGACACTTACGGTACCGTTTTATGGTTGTTTTATGTTTTCACCCTTCGATGGCGTGTTTTTATGCTTAAGTTCAATTTTTTACAAATTTACGTCGTACACTCCAACCGGGATCCCCGTGACTACGCGGTCGGTTCCTGCGAGTCACATTGGTCCCGTGTGAGGTGTTCATGACTCTTACGTGACCGTTTTATGGCTCTTTTACGTTTTCACCCTTCAATGGCATGTTTTTATGCTTAAGTCTAAATTTTTGCAAATATACGTCGTACACTCCAACCGGGAGCCCCGTGACTACGCGGTTGGTTCCTACGAGTCACATTGGTCCCGTGCGAGCTGTTCGTGTCTCTTATGGGACCGTTTTATGGTTGTTTTACGTTTTCACCCATCGAGGGCATGTTTTCATGATTAAGTTTAATTTTTTGCAAATTTACGTCGTACACACCAACCCAAATCCCCGTGACTACGCGGTCGGTTCCTACGAGTCACATTGGTCCCGTACGAGGTGTTCGTGACTCTTACGGGACCGTTTTATGCTCGTTTTATGTTTTCACCCTTCGATGGCATGTTTTAATGCTTAAGACTAAATTTTTACAAATTTACGTCGTACACTCCAACCGGGAGACCCGTGACTACGCGGCCGGTTCCTACGAGTCACATTGGTCCCGTGCGAGGTGTTTGTGACACTTTCGGGACCGTTTTATGCTCGTTTTACGTTTTGACACTTCGATGGCATGTTTTATGCTTAAGTCTAATTTTTTTCAAATTTACGTCGTACACTCCAACCGGGAGCTCCGTGAGTACGCGGTCGATTCCTACGAGTCACATTGGTCCCGTGCGAAGGGTTCATGACTCTTGCCGGACCGTTTTATGGTTGTTTCACGTTTTCTCTCTTCGATGGCATGTTTTTATCCTTAAGTGTAATTTTTTATCAATTTATGTCGTACACTCCAACCGGGATCTCCGTGACTACGCGGTCGGTTCCTACGAGTCACATTGGTCCCGTGCGAGGTGTTCGTGACTCATACCGGACCGTTTTACGGCTGTTTTACGTTTTCACCCATCGATGGCATGTTTTTATGCTTAAGTCTAAATTTTTGCAAATTTACGTCGTACACTCCAACCGGGAGCCCCGTGACTACGCGATTGCTTCCTACGAGTCACATTGGTCCCGTGCGAGGTGTTCGTGTCTCTTACGGGACCGTTTTATGGTTGTTTTACGTTTTCACCCATTGATGGAATGTTTTCATGCTTAAGTCTAAATTTTTGCAAATTTACGTCGTACACTCCAATCGAGATCCCCGTGACTACGCGGTTGGTTCCTACACGTCTTATTGGTCCCGTACGAGGTGTTCGTGACTCTTACGGGACCGTTTTATGCTCGTTTTACATTTTCACCATTCGATGGCATGTTTTATGCTTAAGTCTATTTTTTTGTAAATTTACGTCGTACACTCAAACCGGGAGCCCCGTGACTATGCGGTCGGTTCCTACGAGTCACATTCATCCCGTGCGACGTGTTCGTGACACTTACGGGACCGTTTTATGGCTGTTTTATGTTTCACCCTTCGATGGCATGTTTTTATGCTTAAGTTTAATTTTTTACAAATTTACATCGTACACTTCAACCCGGATCCCCGTGACTACACGGTCGATTCCTGCGAGTCACATTGGTCCCGTGTGAGGTGTTCATGACTCTTACGGGACCATTTTATGGCTCTTTTGCATTTTCACCCTTCAATGGCATGTTTTTATTCTTAAGTGTAAATTTTTACAAATTTACGTAGTACACTCCAACCGGGAGCCCCGTGACTACGCGGTCGGTTCCTACGAGTCACATTGGTCCCATGCGAGCTGTTCGTGTCTCTTACGGGACCGTTTTATGGCTGTTTTAGGTTTTCACCCATCGAGGGCATGTTTTCATGATTAAGTCTAAATTTTTGCAAATTTACGTCATACACACCAACCGAGATCCCCGGGACTACGCGGTCGGTTCCTATGAGTCACATTAGTCCCGTACGAGGTGTTCATGACTCTTACGGGATCGTTTTATGCTCGTTTTATGTTTTCACCCTTCGATGGCATGTTTTAATGCTTAAGTCCAAATTTTTACAAATTTACGTCGTACACTCCAACCGTGAGACCCGTGACTACGCGACCGGTTCCAACGAGTCACATTGGTCCCGTGCGAGGTGTTCGTGACACTTTCGGGAACGTTTTATGCTCGTTTTTTGTTTTGACCCTTCGATGGCATGTTTTATGCTTAAGTCTAATTTTTTACAAATTTACGTCGTACACTCCGACCGGGAGCTCCGTGACTACGCGGTCGATTACTACGAGTCACATTGGTCCCGTGCGAAGGGTTCATGACTCTTACCGGACCGTTTTATGGTTGTTTCATGTTTTCACCCTTCGATGGCATGTTTTTATGCTTAAGTATAATTTTTTACAAATTTACGTCGTCAACTCCAACCGAGATCCTCGTGACTACGCGGTCGGTTCCTATGAGTCACATTGGTCCCGTGCGAGGTGTTCGTGACTCATACGGGACCGTTTTATGGTTGTTTTACGTTTTCACCCATCGATGGCATGTTTTTATGCTTAAGTCTAAGTTTTTGCAAATTTACGTCGTACACTCCAACCGGGAGCCCCGTGACTACACGGTCGGTTCCTACGAGTCACATTGGTTCCGTGCGAGGTGTTCATGTCTCTTACGGGAACGTTTTATGGCTATTTTACGTTTTCACCCATCGATGGCATGTTTTCATGCTTAAGTCTAAAGTTTTGCAAATTTACGTCGTACACTCCAATCGAGATCCCCGTGACTACGCGGTCGGTTCCTACAAGTCGCATTGGTCCCGTACGAGGTGTTCGTGACTCTTACGAGACTGTTTTATGCTCGTTTTATGTTTTCACCCTTCGATGGCATGTTTTAATGCTTAAGTCTAATTTTTTACAAATTTACGTCGTACACTCCAACCGGGAGCCCCGTGACTACGCGGTCGGTTCCTACGAGTCACATTGGTCCCGTGCGAGGTGGTCGTCACTCTTTCGGGACCGTTTTATGCTCGTTTTACATTTTCACCATTCGATGGCATATTTTATGCTTAAGTCTATTTTTTTGTATATTTACGTCGTACACTCAAATCGGGAGCCCCGTGACTATACGGTCGCTTCCTACGAGTCACATTGGTCCCGTGCGAGGTGTTCGTGACACTTACGGGACCGTTTTATGGCTGTTTTATGTTTTCACCCTTGGATGGCATGTTTTTATGCTTAAGTTTTATTTTTTACAAATTTACGTCGTACACTCCAACCGGGATCCCCGTGACTACGCGGTCGGTTCCTACGAGTCACTTTGGTCCCGTGTGAGGTGTTCATGACTCTTACGGGACCGTTTTATGGCTCTTTTGCGTTTTCACCCTTCAATGGCATGTTTTTATGCTTAAGTCTAACTTTTTATAAATTTACGTCGTACACTCCAACCGGGAGCCCCGTGACTACGCGGTCGGTTCCTACGAGTCACATTGGTCCCGTGCGAGGTGTTCGTGTCTCTTACGTGACCGTTTTATGGCTCTTTTATGTTTTAACCCATCGATGGCATGTTTTCATGATTAAGTCTAAATTTTTGCAAATTTACGTCGTACACTCCAACCGAGATCCCCGTGATTACGCGGCCGGTTCCTATGAGTCACATTGGTCCCGTACGAGGTGTTCGTGACTCTTACGGGATCGTTTTATGCTCGTTTTATGTTTTCACCCTTCGATGGCATGTTTTAATGCTTAAGTCTAAATGTTTACAAATTTACGTCGTACACTCCAACCGGGAGACCCGTGACAACGCGGTCGGTTCCTACGAGTCACATTGGTCCCGTGCGAGGTGTTCGTGACACTTTCGGGACCGCTTTATGCTCGTTTTACGTTTTGACCCTTCGATGGCGTGTTTATGCTTAAGTTTAATTTTTTGCAAATTTACGTCGTACACTCCAATCGGGAGCTCCGTGAGTACGCGGTCGATTCCTACGAGTCACATTGGTCCCGTGCGAAGGGTTCATGACTCTTACCGGACCGTTTTATGGTTGTTTCACATTTTCACTCTTCGATGGCATGTTTTTATCCTTAAGTGTAATTTTTTATCAATTTACGTCGTACACTCCAACCGGGATCTCCGTGACTACGCGGTCGGTTCCTACGTGTCACATTGGTCCCGTGCGAGGTGTTCGTGACTCATACCAGACCGTTTTACGGCTGTTTTACGTTTTCACCCATCGATGGCATGTTTTTATGATTAAGTCTAAATTTTTGCAAATTTACATCGTACACTCCAACCGGGAGCCCCGTGACTACGCGGTTGGTTCCTACGAGTCACATTGGTCCCGTGCGAGGTGTTCGTGTCTCTTACGGGACCGTTTTATGGCTGTTTTATGTTTTCAACCATTGATGGAATGTTTTCATGCTTATGTCTAAATTTTTGCAAATTTACGTCGTACACTCCAATCGAGATCCCCATGACTACGCGGTCGGTTCCTACACGTCACATTGGTCCCGTACGAGGTGTTCGTGACTCTTACGGGACTGTTTTATGCTCGTTTTATGTTTTCACCCTTTGATGGCATGTTTTAATGCTTAAGTCCAAATTTTTACAAATTTACGTCGTACACTCCAACCGGGAGCCCCGTGACTACGCGATCGGTTCCTACGAGTCACATTGGTCCCGTGCGAAGTGTTCGTGACACTTTCGGGACCGTTTTATGCTCGTTTTACATTTTCACCATTCGATGGCATGTTTTATGCTTAAGTCTATTTTTTTGCAAATTTACGTCGTACACTCAAACCGGGAGCCCCGTGACTATGCGGTCGGTTCCTACGAGTCACATTGGTCCCGTGCGAGGTGTTCGTGACACTTACGGGACCTTTTTATGGCTATTTTATATTTTCACCCTTCGATGGCATGTTTTTATGCTTAAGTTTAATTTTTTACAAATTTACGTCGTACACTCCAACTCGGATCTCCGTGACTACGTGGTCGATTCCTGCGAGTCACATTGGTCCCGTGTGAGGTGTTCATGACTCTTACGGGACCATTTTATGGCTCTTTTGCGTTTTCACCCTTCAATGGCATGTTTTTATGCTTAAGTCTAAATTTTTACAAATTTACGTCGTACACTCCAACCGGGAGCCCCGTGACTGCACGGTCGGTTCCTACGAGTCACATTGGTCCCGTGCGAGCTGTTCGTGTCTCTTACGGGACCGTTTTATGACTGTTTTACGTTTTCACCCATCGAGGGCATGTTTTCATGATTAAGTCTAAATTTTTGCAAATTTACGTCGTACACACCAATCGAGATCCCCGTGACTACGCGGTCGGTTCCTACGAGTCACATTGATCCCGTACGAGGTGTTCGTGACTCTTACGGGACCGTTTTATGCTCGTTTTATATTTTCACCCTTCGATGGCATGTTTTAATGCTTAAGTCCAAATTTTAACAAATTTACGTCATACACTCCAACCGGGAGACCCGTGACTACGCAGCTGGTTCCTAAGAGTCACATTGGTCCCGTGCGAGGTGTTCGTGACACTTTCGGGAACGTTTTATGCTCGTTTTTTGTTTTGACCCTTCGATGGTATGTTTTATGCTTAAGTCTAATTTTTTACAAATTTACGCCGTACAGTCCGACCGGGAGCTCCGTGACTACGCGGTCGATTACTACGAGTCACATTGGTCCCGTGCGAAGGGTTCATGACTCTTACCGGACCGTTTTATGGTTGTTTCATGTTTTCACCCTTCGATGGCATGTTTTTATGCTTAAGTGTAATTTTTTACAAATTTACGTCGTACACTCCAACCGAGATCCTCGTGACTACGCGATCGGTTCCTACGAGTCACATTGGTCCCGTGCGAGGTGTTCGTGACTCATACGGGACCGTTTTATGATTGTTTTACGTTTTCACCCATCGATGGCATGTTTTTATGCTTAAGTCTAAGTTTTTGCAAATTTACGTCGTACACTCCAACCGGGAGCCCCGTGACTACACGGTCGGTTCCTACGAGTCACATTGGTTCCATGCGAGGTGTTCATGTCTCTTACGGGAACGTTTTATGGCTATTTTACGTTTTCACCCATCGATGGCATGTTTTCATGCTTAAGTCTAAATTTTTGCAAATTTACGTCGTACACTCCAATCGAGATCCCCGTGACTACGCGGTCGGTTCCTACAAGTCGCATTGGTCCCGTACGAGGTGTTCGTGACTCTTACGGGACTGTTTTATGCTCGTTTTATGTTTTCACCCTTCGATGGCATGTTTTAATGCTTAAGTCTAATTTTTTACAAATTTACGTCGTACACTCCAACCGGGAGCCCCGTGACTACGCGGTCGGTTCCTACGAGTCACATTGGTCCCGTGCGAGGTGGTCGTCACTCTTTCGGGACCGTTTTATGCTCGTTTTACATTTTCACCATTCGATGGCATATTTTATGCTTAAGTCTATTTTTTTGTAAATTTACGTCGTACACTCAAATCGGGAGCCCCGTGACTATACGGTCGGTTCCTACGAGTCACATTGGTCCCGTGCGAGGTGTTCGTGACACTTACGGAACCGTTTTATGGCTGTTTTATGTTTTCACCCTTGGATGGCATGTTTTTATGCTTAAGTTTTATTTTTTACAAATTTACGTCGTACACTCCAACCGGGATCCCCGTGACTACGCGGTCGGTTCCTGCGAGTCACTTTGCTCCTGTGTGAGGTGTTCATGACTCTTACGGGACCGTTTTCTGCCTCTTTTGCGTTTTCACCCTTCAATGGCATGTTTTTATGCTTAAGTCTAACTTTTTATAAATTCACGTCGTACACTCCAACCGGGAGCCCCGTGACTACGCGGTCGGTTCCTACGAGTCACATTGGTCCCGTGCGAGGTGTTCGTGTCTCTTACGGGACCGTTTTATAGCTGTTTTACGTTTTAACCCATCGATGGCATGTTTTCATGATTAAGTCTAAATTTTTGCAAATTTACGTCGTACACTCCAACAGAGATCCCCGTGATTACGCGGCCGGTTCCTACGAGTCACATTGGTCCCGTACGAGGTGTTCGTGACTCTTACGGGACCATTTTATGCTCGTTTTATGTTTTCACCCTTCGATGGCATGTTTTAATGCTTAAGTCTAAATGTTTACAAATTTATGTTGTACACTCCAACCGGGAGACCCGTGACTACGCGGTCGGTTCCTACGAGTCACATTGGTCCCGTGCGAGGTGTTCGTGACACTTTCGGGACCGTTTTATGCTCGTTTTACATTTTCACCATTCGATGGCATGTTTTATGCTTATGTCTATTTTTTTGCAAATTTACGTCGTACACTCAAACCGGGAGCCCCCTGACTACGCAGTCGGTTCCTACGAGTCACATTGGTCCTGTGCGAGGTGTTTGTGACACTTACGGGACCGTTTTATGGCTGTTTTATATTTTCACCCTTCGATGGCATGTTTTTATGCTTAAGTGTAATTTTTTACAAATTTACGTCGTACACTCCAACCGGGATCCTACGCGGTCGGTTCCTACGAGTCACATTGGTCCCGTGCGAGGTGTTCGTGACTCTTACGGGACCGTTTTATGGCTCTTTCACGTTTTCACCCTTAAATGGCACGTTTTTATGCTTAAGTCTAAATTTTTGCAAATTTACGTCGTACACTCCAACCGGGAGCCCCGTGAGTACGCGGTCAGTTCCTACGAGTCACATTGGTCCCGTGCGAGGAGTTCGTAACTCTTAGGGGACCGTTTTGTGTTTGTTTTATGTTTTCACCCTTCGATGGCATATTTTTTGGCGTAAGTCTAACTTTTTGCAAATTTACGTCGTAAACTCAAATCGGGATCCCCATGACTACGCGGTCGGTTTCTACGAGTCACATTGATCCCGGGCGACAAGTGAATAAGATGGGCAGTCACAAATTACAAACCCAAGAATAACTTTCGAACCATGACTAATTTTTATTCCCATTTTCACATCTCTCCTATTCAGGGTGGACTAATCAGGAATAACTTTAAGGTAATAAACAAATGGTTACCAATTTGTTTAATGTGGGCCATTGCAGAGAAATTGACACGCCTTAAACCTAGAAAGTGGTAATCCATTGGATAATGCCTTCTTTTTCTAATGTTCACCCTAACTATTCTTTGTTCAAAAGTTATGTACTCCCCCCCCGGGAAGTAACAAGAAACAAATGCGCCAACAATACCCCCAAGAAGTGACAATTATTTCGTACCTTTACTCCAATTTGGTTCTACTTGCAAATTAGCACATCTCAAACATATTGGGCATAAATAGGATCTAAACCCAAAAGAATTAAAATTATGGTGTTTAGAAATAAATAGGATCCAAACCCAAAATAATTAAAAAATTGAATCAATGCATATTTAACCTTATAATAAAGTTCATCATAGGTTTGTCCATTACCTGAATATTTTATTACACCTAACGCCAATCAGAACCTTCCTTATGCCAGCAGCGATGCAATTTCAGATTATGTTTGATAGTAGTTCGCCCCCAACATCAATGTATCCTATGACAGTAAAAAAAATAATGAATTTTTTGAAAACAGTTTTGTTCAATTAAAAAAATGGTAGAACAAAAAAAAAATTCAAAACCAAAGGAAGAAAACCATAGCTTTTTCAAAAGGGGGGCACACACACACCTAACTTCTTGATATAGCGCTAGAAATTGTGAACTTGAAACAACATTAAAAAAATTGTAGTATCTTAAACATCTAAATCATTCAGTAGATGCCAATAAATTGTTTCCACATCACTACCAGATTTATAGAACTCAATCCAGAGCTGGGATTACTATTCTCATCTACAAAGAAAACACACAAATTTTGAGGTTAAACTAATTTTTGTATCATGATACTTCATTTTAAACTGAAAATCTCTTATATAGCATCATGCGTTCAAAAAATGGGGAGAAATAGATGAATATACCTGATTTGCTAAACCATATAAATTCAAATATAATCACCAAATCAGTACCTGCAAAACCAAAACACAAAATATGAAAAATGAACAACTTTAAATGAAAAATCCATAGCCCTAAACATTTTCAACACAAAATAACCCTACCTTTGAGGCAAATGAAATTACTGCAATCATCAAACCTTTCTCATACTCCTTTAGAAAATAAATTCCATTTGAGGCAAATGGAATTTCTCATACGCCTGTAAAAAATAACCTTACCTTTGAAGCAAATGGAATTACTGCAATAATCTAAACTATATAGTAAATACATTCATATATATATATATATATATATATATATATATATATATATATATATATATATATAGAGAGAGAGAGAGAGAGAGAGAGAGTACCTGGTTTGGGGAGCTCATGGAGAGGAGGATGGGGGATGCGGCGGGGTGGGGTGGAGCAGGGGTACAGCGAGGTGGGCGCAGGGGTGGGATGGGGTTGGACAGCGCAGGGGTGAGTCAGGGGTGGGCGGCGCAGGGAAGGGGCGGGGTGGGGCGGCGCAGGCGTGGGGCGGCGCAGGGGAGAGGAAGGTGGGGCGGCGGAGAGAGGGGAAATAGAGATCGGGATGGAGACGATTTGAGAGCTGAGAGCAAGAGAGAGAGAGCGGGAGTGAATTGTTAGGGAAATTGGAGGAATGAAAATTTTTGAGGGAAAAATACACAAAAGGGTCGGAAACATCCGTCCCTTTTAGTATAGCAAAAGGGTCGGATTTTAAAAACTGTCCCTTTTGCTATATCAAAAGGGACGGTTTTAAAATCCGTCCCTTATTTTTGTTTGGCAAAAAACTAAAGGTTTGGGATATACCAAAAGGGACGGATTTTTAAACCGTCTCTTTTACTATACAAAATGGGACGGATTTTAAAAATCCATCCCATTTGGTATAGTAAAAGAGACGGTTTAAAAATCCGTCCCTTATAATAGCCCGCAAAAAATTAGTGCAAAAAAATCCCATATACTTTAAGGGACGATTTTAATTACCGTCCTATTTGATACATATCAAAAGGGACGGTTTTTAAAAACCGTCCCTTTTGCTACTATAAAAAGGACGGTAATTAAAACCGTCCCTTTTGATATAGCATAAGGGACAAAATGACACGGCCGTCCCTAATACTCCCTTACCTAATATTCATTTTTCCCTGTAGTGAAAAGAGACAGTTTTAAAATCTTTCTCTTTTAATATAGCAAAAGGGACAGATATTTCCGACCCTTTTAATAGTTTTCCTTATTTTTCCCTCACATTTTTTCATTTCTCTAACTTACAATCACACGACACTCCCGCTCTCAGACCCTCTCACTCGCTGCGTCGCCCCGCCCTCCTCTCCCCTGAGTCTCCCCACTCCCCAGTGCCGCCCCATCCCCCTCTCCCCTGAGTCGCACCAGTCCCCAGCCCCGTCCCATCCCCCTCTCCCCTGAGCCGCCCCACTCCCCAGCACCGTCTCATCCCCCTCTCCCCTACGCCACCTCATTTCCCATGCACAGCCCCATCCCCCTGTACCCACAGCGACATCCCATTTTCTCTTATTCAGTAGTTGGTTTCTTGATCGTTGGTATCTTGATTTTCATCTCAATCGGGTAGGATTTTCATCTTTTAATCATTGGTTTCTTGATTTAATTATTTTGTGTTGAAATGTTTAGGGCTGGGGTTTTTCATTTAGAGTTTTTCATTTTTGTGTTCAAAATGTTTAGGTCTATAGTTTTATCATTTAGAGTTGTTCATTTTTCATATTTTTTGTTGTGGTTTTGAATTTTTTTTTTTTTGGTTCTAGCATTTGTCTATGAGAATTTATTCAGTGTTATATATGTTACAGTGTTATATAGGTTGTGTATGCTACTTTGTTGACAAAATGGCTACGTAGTTTAAGCTTGAATCACTACCTGTTAAAGTTTGAAGTGATAAATATATTCATGTTTGGTTGTTTGAAGTGTAGACGAGTGGTCCAAATTTTGTTATTTAAGTCTTGAATAGTTTATAGATAGTTGGCGCACATTTGTTCACGGGTGGCAATTTAGGTTATACGTGTCATTTTTCGGTCGCATTGATTTTGATTTGAGTATAAGTTTTGGGTAGTCTTAAATATATATAAGTTAATCGTGTCATATTCGGGTCATTTTGGGTTATTACCGTAAACGGGTTATCATGTCAAAAATTGTCAGCCTTACATTTGTTCAGTTGTTTATATATTTGTTTAGTTGTTTATAAGTTCTAAGGTTCGTTTTTATCGCATTGTATCATTCAATAGTGCCTACTAACATATAAATTTGATTTTGCTGGCATCGCGGGAGTAAATGGAGTCATTGACAATGATTGATGGGAGAAAAAAATCATTGAAACAAAATTAAAATAGAAACCCCACGGGTTTGAGTATTCTATTTACGGAATGAGTTTTATCTTTTCAGTTTTAGTTTTATTGTGTTTACGTGGATTTAGGTTTGGTTATTGCAATTTTCATCATTTCGGAATTGGATTCGGTATTGGATTCGGTATTGGTGTCATAGTCATGAAAAGGAAAATGCCATAGCAGTTGTTGTTAAAGGTGTTGAAAAACACTGGGGAGCCTCTATTTCTGGTTAGTGGATAGTAGTAATGCCTTAAATGTTTTTTTTGGATGTGTCTTTTTCTTAAATGATATCCATCTTTTTTTCTTCTACCTTTATTGTATGCTTTAATTTTTCACATAATGGTCGCTATACAGGTCCTAACTCATTTATTGAAACACTTCGAGAGCGGATGTTTAAGCCCTCTTTGTCTACGATCATTTTTTGAGAATTTAAAGTAGGTAATATCTTTACTTTTATATTTCTAATTGTATGCGGTATTTTATTTGGCTATTTATAGGTGAACTTCTTAGTGTAACATAATACATGTACATTTGTTCCATTGATTTTGGCATTTCCACGATTGTAACTGTCTTACCAACGTACACACTAGTAATGCCAGTAAGGAAGATGCTTGAATATCATTTGAGCTCTGCAGTCGTAACAGTGTATGATAAACCATGAGGAGTTCTCACGTAAGTTCCTTCTCAATTATATAATCCATAATGTAATTGAAGAAATGATCTTGCAATTTTTTTACACACTTGATTTGAGTTATTTGCCTTTTAAATGAATATGAAGTATAATATGGGCCTTTTGTTTTGGCCAGCTCAAAGGATATCTTGTTGCACGTGATATCATCGAATCTTCCCTCCGAGTCCACTTTAGTAGAGTAGGTATCGTAATTGTTTACATAAGACAGGATTTTGTGTTTGTCGTGTTTTGATAATTAAAATCCAACATTTTTATTCAAATTTCTAATTAATTTTTTTAGAATTTAGTTTGAAAAAGAAGTTTTTATTAGTAATCTACCAATGCCAGAGAGCATATTAATTTTTATATCTTTCTTTTGAATGAAAAATAACATACTCCTGATCTTGTGAAATTCATTTAATATAATATATAAGTGATGAATCCAAATCCGGAATGTGCAACAGTTGATACTCCTATTATTGATGCTTTTCATACTATGCATGATGGGATATTTTTACACCTTTCTGCTATTGATAGAGGTAAATTTCGATGAATAATTAATGTTGATTTGATTCTCTATTTGCATTGACGTCAGATACTCGAAGTTTGACAGATCTCATAACTGAAATAATCCAGAGTGGGAAATGAAATTGACCGTGACAACCTGCCTCATATTGTGGTATATGACATCATATATCTTCAAGTTTGGATTCTTCATTATTCCTTTCCCCAATTTTTTATGCTTATTACATTATGCAGTATGAAGATGAAGACCAGGACAAGGTTGTACTTGCATAAGACAACGATTTAGTTGCGGCTGTTGACCATCGAAGGTTAGCCGGTTTGAAATTTCTGACAGGGGTAGTTCAGTTTTTTAATATTGGCAATTTTTGGTATGATAATTTTAGTATTTTGGTTTTCAATAAATTTGGCATGTAATTTTTGTAAATCCTTTTTTTAAAGGCTTAAATCGAAACCAATTTTCATATTTTTGGTTTTGGTTGTGGCTTTTGGTAATTACCAAAACCCTTTTTTGCGACCTAAATGGTAGTGTATAGTAGGTGGAAAGTCCATCAACAACCCCTAGTTTGATATTCTGGAGTATAAAGATGCATTACATTAGTTTTACTTTCTCTTCCCACGAATGATGTAGTAGCAAGAATATGGTTTTGTTCCTGCCTGAGTATACGACGAGAATTTGCAAACGGTTAGACCTAGGATTAAAAACATGCCATCACAGGGTGAAAAAGTAAAACAACCATAAAATAGTCCCGTAAGAGCCATGAGAGCCTCGCAAAGGAACAACATAACTCGTACGAACCGACCGTGTAGTCACTTGACTCCCGGTTTGAGTATATAATGAAATTTTGCACAAGTTTAGACTTAGACTTTAAAACATAACGTCAAAGAGTGAATGCGTAAAATAACCACAAAACGGTCCCACAAGAGGCACGAGCAGCTCGCACGGGACCAATGTAACTCGTAGGAACAGACTGCATAGTCACATGAGAATCTGTAAACAGTTAAACTTGGGCTTAAAAACATGTCGTCATAGGGTGAAAAAGTAAAATAGCCATAAAACGATCCCATTGGAGGCACGAGTACCTCGCACGGGACCAATGTGACTCATATGAACCGACTGCGTAGTTACCAGACTCCCGGTTTGAGTATACGACGAGAATTTGCAAAAAGTTAAACGTAGGCTTAAAGATAAGTAGTCTAATGGTCAAAATGTAAAATATCCACAAAACGGTCCCGTAAGAGGCACGAGTACCTCTCACGGGAACAATATAACTTGTAGGAATTGAACATGTAGTCACGAGACTCTCGGTATGACTATAAATGATGAGAATTTGCAAAAATTTATACTTAGGCTTAAAAACACGGCGTCAAAGGGTGAAAACTAAAACAACCACAAAACTGTCCTATAAGACACAGGGGACCAATCTAACTCGTGGGAACCGATCGCGTAGTCACCGGACTCCCCGTTTGAGTATACGATAATAATTTGCATACGGTTAGACTATGGCTTAAAAATATGTCGTCGTATGGTGAAAATGTAAAACAACCACAAAATGGTCCCTTTAGAGGCACGAGTACCTCGCACAGGACCCATGTGACTCGTATGAACCGACTTCGTAGTCACTGGACTCTTGCTTTGAGTATACGACGAGAATTTATAAAAAGTTAAACTTAGGCTTAAAGATAAGCCGTCTAAGCGTCAAAACCTAAAACCACCACAAAATAGTCCTATGAGAGGCAAGAGCACCTTGTACGGGACCAATGTAACTCGTACGAACTGACCGCGTAGTCCCGAGCCTCCCGATTAGAGTATACGACAAGAATTTGTAAATTTTAGACTTAGACTTAAAAACATGGCGTCAACGGGTGAAAACGTAAAACAATAACAAAACGGTTCCGTTAGAGTCACCATCAACTAACACGAGACCAATATAACTTGTACGAAGCGATCGCGTAGTCCCCGGCCTCCCGATTTGAGTATACGACGATAATTTGTAACATTTAGACTTTTAGACCTAAAAATAAGACATAAAAGTGGGAAAACGTAAAACAATAACAAAACGGTCCTGTAAGAGTCACGGTCACCTCGCACTGGACCAATGTAACTTGTAAAAACCGACCGCATAGTCTCCGACCTCTCGGTTTGAGTATACGATGAGAATTTGTAAAATTTACACTTAGTCTTGAAAACATGACGTCAAAGGGTGAAAATGTAAAACAACAACAAAACGGTCCCGTTAGATGCACCATCACCTCACACAGGATAAATGTAACTCGTATGAACCAACTGCGTAGTCACGGGACTCCCGGTTTGAGTATACGATGAGAATTTACAAAAATTTAGATTTAGGCGTCAACGAGTGAAAACATAAAATAGCCACAAAATGGTCCAGTGAGAGGCACGATCACCTCGCACGGAACTAATGTAACTCATAGGGACCGATCGCGTAGTCCCCGGCCTCTCGGTTTGAGTATACGACGAGAATTTGTAAAATGTAGACTTAGGCTTAAAAACATGGCGTCAAAGGGTGAAAACCTAAAAGCACCGCAAAATGGTCCCGTGAGAGGCGGGAGCACCTCGCACGGGACCAATGTAACTCATACGAATCGATCGCGTAGTCCCCGACCTCCCGATTTCAGTATACGATGAGAATTTGCAAAATTTAGACTTGGGCTTCAAAACATGGCGTCAACGGGTGAAAACATAAAACAACAACAAAACAGTCCCGTTAGAGACACCATCACCTCACACGGGACCAATGTAACTCGTATGAACTGACCGCGTATTCTCCGTCCTACTGATTTGAGTATACGACGAGAATTTGGAAAATTTAGACTTAGGGCTAAAAATATGGCGTCAAAGGATGAAAATGTAAAACAATCACAAAATGTTCTAGTGAGAAGCACGATCACCTCGCATTGGACCAATGTAACTCGTAGGGACCAACCGCGTAGTCCTCGGCCGCTCGGTTTGAGTATACAACGAGAATTTGGAAAATTTAGACTTAGGCTTGAAAACATGACGTCAAAGGGTGAAAACGGAAAAAAAACAACAAAATGATCCCATTAGAGACACCATCACCTCGCACGAGACCAATGTAACTCGTACGAACCGACTGCGTAATCACGGGACTCCCGGTTTGAGTATACGATGAGAATTTGAAAAAGTTTAAATTGAGACTTAAAAGCATGGCATTAACGGGTGAAAACGTAAAACAACCACAAAATGGTCCTGTTAGAGTCATGATCACCTCGTATGGGACCAATATAACTCGTACAAACCGACCCCGTAGTTATCGGCCTCCCGATTTGAGTATATAAAACGTGTAAATGTGGTGTGTGATACCGGTTCAAATTAAATCGTAAGTTTCTACTTTGGCACACTTATTTAATTATAGTCTATATAAACCAAATCAAACCATACCCTAAACATGCAACTATGTGTGTGCGTGTGTCAAACCATAAATAAATAAAGCATGTGACAGAAATTTAATGAAAAATCCCCCAAAGGAAAAACCTTTTTATTTCTAGAACATTGAAGAATTCACAACACCATTGACTTACATACAACCTGGTAATCACCCACAAGTGTAACGCACGGTGTCTTCGTCAAACCTTCAAATCAATGGCTAGAAATGTCGTCGGCTGGAATCTCCCGTAAGAACTCCATATGGTCAGCAATGAAGAAGAAAACGGCTTCTCCACAAGGGTGAAATTTATAAGGACTCCCTCCACAATAGCACGTAGCACTCCGGTTGTAGAGTTTTCCCCACAAAGAATGAATCACATAAAAGTGTGTTCTTAAACACCAAAATAATTCACCAAAGCATATGGGTTTTTTTGTGAATTGTAAACAAAAAGGGATTAAACCCTAAAAGAAGAAGTCAAAAGGATTCTGCAGTTTTGCAGTTTTCTGTCTTTCAAAATGCTGTGACTTCTTAATGAAAGAGAAACCATTTAATGAGTATTTATACAAAAACACACTGCCTCAGTATATGAGCTCGTTCGAACGAGATAAGGATCTCGCGCGAACGAATTACGGATGTTGTTCAAACGATATCGCGCGACATCCATAAGTCGCTCGAACGAGATAGCTATCTCACTTGAACGACCTGGGCATCAAAATCGAGGTACGCTTGAGGACTTGGAAAAAATACTCATTCTCAAAATTTTGACGAAAAAGTCTGTTCCAATACTTAGAAAATATTTTGTAAAAATATCCCAAAAGCTCTAAGTGGAATGTTAAGGTATTTAAAACAAAACCTTACCAAAGTAAACTTTGCGGAGTCTTTTTTATGAAGAACATGATATTCGGATCCGTCGTTGATGCTTAAATGTTTTGGAATGCTCTTCGACGGTGTAGCGGTATATAACATAATAAATTGATAACGAACTTATAAAAATATGTCCTTACAAATCTCCCCCTATGTCTATGCCGGTACATACATAAAAAAATCCGAATTATCAAAAACTAAAACGCCTATACAAATTTACCTTCCCATGAATAAATTTGCAAATTCTCAAACTGTTCTTCAAATATCTTTGTCAAATCTCAAAGTTTTTCTCATCAGGATGTGCAACATAATGATCATCAATCTTTGCACCTACACACATGAGATAAAGTAAAATACCTTCGTGACACATCGAGTTTGAAATGATATAAGAATAAATCAATTAATATAATCAAATCTCCCCCATAATGAAAAAACTCTCCCATAACATGATAATTCTTTCTCCCCCTTTTTATGATGTCCCCAAATAGGCAGATCAGAAGAAAAAATCAAAACATAGAGTGTCACGATAAAATGCATAACAAACAAGAATCAAGCTACGCACATGCAAAGGTATATCCCAAAAATTTCACAAACTATTTTTGATTTTTCAAATTTTTCATGCAAAAATAAGATACCAAAAATCACACCATGGATTCAAACTAAAACAACAAAGTCATGAAAATGGAATGAATGGGCGTGAACACATTCGATAGGTAAATCAACTCAATTAATCATATGTGCACGATGCATACATGTACTCCTAACTAATGAACATAAAAAATATCCTTATGTGTAAAAATAATTGAATTTAGAGGA
Source organism: Sambucus nigra (assembly GCA_949130495.1). Lineage (NCBI taxonomy): Eukaryota > Viridiplantae > Streptophyta > Magnoliopsida > Dipsacales > Adoxaceae > Sambucus > Sambucus nigra. The sequence continues at coordinate 88,309,538 of OX422215.1, read as the reverse complement.
TATCGTCTTATACAAATTAACAAATCAAAGTCAAAGTGATTTCCACACCAATAACGTCAAAAACTATTTGGCGCTTTTCCTAGACTTTCAAGGACGTGAAAATCCGTTTTAATTCTCCATACAAACTCCCTCATATATATTTTATTTTTAGAGGTGTATAAACTAAATTCTCAAACTTTGGAAAATTGGTGCAAAAACCTAATTGGCCCATAATTGGCATGAATTTCCTTTTATTGCCTTTAAATTTTTTTGGGCTCTTTTAAACCTCTTTGGACCCCGAATAATAAAATTCCACAATTTTATAGGTCCAACTAAACGACACCTTAATCGCAAAGGATAAATGATAATCTTTCGTAGCCCTTCACCATTTTCAAATAAAGCACACAAACTCACAAACGGCTCTTACATGCACAACTTTCTTATCAAGTTTTATCGCTCTTGGTTCATTTTAAGGACATGATTGAAGTGAAAACACCCAACGAACATGTGATAAGACAAGCATAATAATCAAACAAATCCGTGCATGTGTGCAATAAAGGAAATCATGAGTCAAACATGTAGATAGTAACACTTAATTAGATCTTCATGACTCCAAACATTATAAATCACATGGATGAATTGACCTATTGTCTCAAAACACTATCAATTACTCACATGAAAAATGGAATAATTTTGTGACTTGGTCATCCTCAGTATCTATCCATAAACGGTGCAACAAAATACAAAAATCTTTTTGGATTTTCTCAAAAATTTTATCAAAAATAAAATCTTTTTGTATTTTTCAAAAAATTTCAGAAGTAAAAATGTATACAAAAAGTACATGTCAATACACTAGCAAATATATATCATGAAACCACAATTAGTGTATTACAAACATGGAAACACAATCATCTATATGATATGGCAAGAGAATAATCATGTGCAAGCAAACGAGAATCAACTTGTCTAAAATCTATTGCCTCTAAAAATGATTTCCTAACCCAAATAGATGTGAAACATCGTGTGGGGGATTCAGGAAGCAAGGGAACAGTAAACATAAACTTTCTAAGGCTTTTTTCAAGATCAAATTAAAATCGCCTAAGGTGAGCTTTCCTACCACAATATGAGCATGGGTAAACGAGAGGAATTTTACCTAAAGTGTGATCTTTTCTAACGTCCTTGGGATTAATTGATCCTCTAAAACAAATAGTGGTTTTGGCTTTTGCATTAGAAGCATGAGAACAAGATGAGCCATTACCATCACTATCAAACCTACTCGAGTCTGTCAAATCATTTTTTAACTTCAAAATTTTTGACACAAGCAAAGAATTAGACTCTTCTAATTTAAGGGACGCCTTTTTTAAATTTTCAACAATTCCTAAAAGCGTATCTCTCTCTCCCTCAATCAAAGCAAACTTTTCCCCAAGAGTCTCTTCACGTACCACAAACTCATTGATTAAAATATTTTTGTCATCTTTGGCACAGACACAAACCATCGAATTTTTAAGATCATCTAATTATTTTTCCAAAAATAGAACTCTACCATTACTCTCCTTTTTGGACAGTTTTAAATCTTTAAAGTCTCGGTCCAAAGAAACAAGTTTCTCTCGATAAAAATCTCTTTGATTTTGAACCGTTTACAAAAGATCCATCGCGGATTTAAAACAAGAATTTTCTTTTTCCAAAAAATCAATTCTTTTAGAAAACGTTAAATTCAAACAATTTATATCAACACTCTGACTCGTGTCATCAAAGGGGGCGTCTGATTACATAAGTGCTCCATCGAAAAAATTGCGACTTTTCCCAAAATTGATTTTAAAAAAAATTATTATCACACGATTTTGCGGAAAATAGAAATACGCGATAAATTAGCGCAACCCGCTCTGATACCAATTTGATGACGTGAGAAGTCAAATTGTATCAAAAAAATAAATCCTTGAAAAATTAGGATCACCCGGTAAATTAGCGTAACCCGCTCTCATACCAATTTGTAAAACGTGTAAATGCAGTGTGCGATACCTATTTAAATTAAATCGCAGGTTTCTACTTTTGCACACTTATTTAATTAGAGCCTATATAAATCAAATCAAATCAGCCCCTAAACATGCAACTATGTGTGTGCGTGTATCAAACCATAAATAAATAAAGCATGTGATACAAATTTAGGGAAAAATCCCCCAAGGGAAAAACCTTTTAATTTCTAGAACTTTGACGAATTCACAAGACCATTGACTTACATACAACGTGATAATCGCCCACAAGTGTAGCACACGGTGTCTTCATCAAACCTTCAAAGCAATGTCTAGAAATGTCGCCGGCTTTAATCTTTCGCAAGAACTCCAGAAGGTCAGCAATGAAGAAGAAAACGGCTTCTCCACAAGTGTGAACTTTATAAGGGCTCCCTCCACAATAGCACGTAGCTCTCCGGTTGTAGATTTCTCCCCATAAAGAATGAACCACAGCAAAATGTATTCTTAAACACCAAAATAATTCACCAAAGAATATGGGATTTATTGTGAATTGTAAACCAAAAGGGATTAAACCCTAAAAGAAGAAGTCAAAAGGATTCTGCAGTTTCACAGTTTTTTGTCTTTCAAAACGCTGGGACTTCTTAATGAAAACGAAACCATTTAATGAGTATTTATACAAAAATATGTTGCCTCGGTATACAAGCTCATTCGAACGAGATAAGGATCTCACGCGAACGACGTACAAATTTCGTTCAAACGACATCGCGCGACATCTATAAGTCGCTCGAACGAGATAGCTATCTTGCTTGAACGACATGGGAGTCAAAATCGAGGTACACTTGAGGACTTAGAAAAAATACTCATTCTCAAAATTTTGACAAAAAAGTCCGCTCCAATACTTAGAAAATATTTTGTAACAATATCCCAAAAGCTCTAAGTGGAAAGTTAAGGCATTTAAAACAAAACCTTATCAAAGTAAACTTTGCGGATTCGTTTTGATGAAGAATAAGATATTCGGATCCATCTTTGATGCTTGAATGTACTTGAATGATCTTCGATGGTGTAGTGGTATATGACATAATAAATTGATAACAGACTTATAAAAATATGTCCTTACAGAGTATACGACGAGAATTTGCAAAAATTTAGACTTAGGCTTAAAAACATGTCATAAAAGTATAAAAATGTAAAAAAAAACACAAAACGGTTCCGTGAGAGGCACGATCACCTCGCATGGGACCAATTTAACTCGTAGGAACCGACCGCGTAGTCCCCGGCCTCCCGGTTTCAGAATACGACGAGAATTTATAAAATTTAGACTTACGCTTAAAAACATGGCGTCAAAGGGTGAAAACCTAAAGCCACTACAAAATGGTCCCATGAGAGGCAAGAGAACCTTGCGCGGGACTAATGTAACTCGTACGAACTGATCGTGTAGTCCCCGACCTCCCGATTTGAGTATACGACGAGAATTTGTAAAATTTAAACTTAGGTTTGAAAACATGGCGTCAACGGGTGAAAACGTAAAACATTAACAAAATGGTCCTGTTAGGGGCACCATCACCTTGAACGGGACCAATGTAACTCGTACGAAGAGACTGCGTAGTCCTCGGCCTCCCGATTTGAGTATACGACGCGAATTTGTAACATTTAGACTTTTAGGCCTAAAAACATGACATAAAAGTGGGAAAACGTAAAACAATAACAAATAGGTCCTGTAAGAGGTACGATCACCTCGCACTGGACCAATTTAACTCGTAAGAACCGATCGCGTAGTCCCCGGCATCTCGGTTTGAGTATACGACGAGAATTTGGAAAATTTAGACTTAGACTTGAAAACATGACGTCAAAGGATGAAAACGTAAAAGAATAAGAAAACGGTCCCGTTAGAGGCACCATCACCTCGCACGGGACCAATGTATCTCGTACGAACTAACCGCGTAGTCACGGTACTCCCAGTTTGAGTATACGAAGAGAATTTGTAAAAATTTAAATTTAGGCTTAAAACATTGCGTCAACGAGTGAAAATGTAAAATAGCCACAAAACGGTTCACTGAGAGGCACGATCACCTCGTACGGGTCCAATATAACTCGTAGGGACCGATCGCGTAGTCCCCGGCCTCCCGATTTGAGTATACGACGAGAATTTGTAAAATTGAGACACAGGGTTAAAAACATGGCGTCAAAGGGTGAAAACCTAAATCCACCACAAAATGGTCCCGTGAGAGGCACGAACATCTCGCACGGGATCAATGTAACTCGTACGAATCGACCGCGTAGTTCCCTACCTGTCGGTTTGAGTATATGACGAGAATTTGTAAAATTTAGACTTAGGGTTAAAAACATGGCGTGAAGGGATGAAAATGTAAAGCAGTCACAAAAACGGTCTACTGAGAGGCTAGAGCACCTCGCATGGGAGAAATGTAACTCATACGAACAGGCCGCATAGTCAAGGTACTCCCGGTTTAAGTATACGGCGAGAATTTGCAACATTTAGACTTTTAGGTTTAAATATTATTTCATTAGTGATATCTTTTTTATTTTGTTTCTTATATTTTTTGTTGGATAACGTTTTAGGGTTATATTTTATTCACGTGGAACACGTGAACAAAGCAATGGTTTGCGACAGGTAGATTGTTAATTTATTATTGTTGTTGATATGCGAGATTGTTGTTTTAATTTTTTTACTGGCCGTGCGGGCTTTTGTGTTGATTAAATAGGTTGGTTTTCATGTATAAACAAAGGAGACTCTGTCGATTTTTTTTTTAAATTGTAAAGAATTGTTGATATGGGAGATTTTTCATTTTTTTATGGTCGTGCGGGCTTTTTTGTTGATTAAACAGGTTGGTTTTCATGTATAAACAAAGGAGACTCAATCGAATTTTTTAAAAAATTGTAAAGAATTGTTGATATGCGAGATTCTTATAGCCGTGCGGGCTTTTGAATTGATTAAACAGGTATGTTTTCATGTATAAACAATGGAGACTCTGTCAAATTTTTTTAAAAATTTTAAAAAGTTGTTGATACGATTAACTAATATATTTGGATATTTTATTTTACTATAATATTATTTTGATAAAATGATAATTTATTGACTGCAGGTTGTGCACAAGAAGTTAAAGAGATATGTTTTTGAGTGTGTCTACTATATGTGACACTAAGAGAAGTTTTTGAAGCGTGACAACCGTATTTATCATCTTAATTTTAGGGATGATATTTTTTTTGACAATCGTATATCTTATTAATTAGTATGATTTTGTACTCATTTAAATATTTCGACCTGAATGTAGTTTAATGGAAGAAATTGTTATTGTATACGTGCTTCAATGAATGTGGTTCATATATTGCGTTTTTGATCGGATGATTTGATTTTTAACGCAAATTAGACGTGAATTATTATTGTAACATAAAAAAATATAATAATATTACTATTTATTATAATTTTTTATTTATCCATTGGGACGGTCATAAACCGTCCCAAATACTTATTTGTATTAATTGAGAATATCTTTTGGGACTTTTTTACCATCCCTAATACCCATTTTTGCATCAATTGAAATTACATTTTGCGACATTTTTTACCGTTCTAATTGGGTTGCCAGAATCTCAGTAGTATTAGGGACGGTTTATCCGTCCCTAATACTATTGGCGGGAGCGGAAATTTTTCGCGGGAACACCATTTGGGATGAAAAAATCCGTCCCTAATGCCAAATGCAGAGCGTCCATAAATTAACATTTAGGAGGGTAAAATCCGTCCCTAAAATATTTGTGACGCCTAGTATAAGGGACGAATTTTTGCCGTTGCAAAAACCGTCCCTAATACCCTTTTGGGACGGTTTTTGTTCAAATAGGGATGGATTTTTACCGTCCCTA